>QJPP01005515.1:0-61470 GCA_003996215.1 Jaltomata sinuosa
ATAAAGTCATGTGGATCCTGTCCAGAAGTACCAGCAAACCTAGGATGTGCTAACCTCAAAAACCTACCCAACGCCTTCTGCTCCGACTCTGTCATGGCTGGGCGAGGAGCAAGAGGTTGTGCAACTGATGGAACTGGAATGACCTCCGCATGAGGAGCCATAGTAGAAGGCTGTGCTCCTGAACTCTGTGCACCCAGGGCTGCCCCCTAAGCGGATGTCTGTGCTACCTCAGAAGGCCGCTCTCTAATCATACCCAAAAGCTGTAATAGTAATCTCCGAATATCTGGAGGCTGAGCTGCGGCTGGAGCTGGCATAGAAGTGGGCGCTGGAGCTGGCACGGAAGCTGGTGGTACCTGGGCTGCCCCCTGATGCACAGGCTGCTCGGGCTCTATCTCAACTCTAGCAGCTCTAGCATGTGCGGCTGCTCGAGGGAGTCCTCGACCCTTAGCTGGAGTGGGAGGCTCATCTCCGCCTGATGTCGATGATCTCGTACGAACCATCTGTGGAAGAATGAAGTAGAACAATTGAGATTTCCAGAAACTTCAAGGGTTCTACACACAACATAGAAGCAATGAAAGAGTCAAATTTCCTAAAATGTCACTGTAGCCTCCTAAAGATTGAGTACGGACGTCTCCGCCCTGATCCACAGGACTCTACTAGACATTGGATCCTATACCGATGACACCGGTGAATCTAGAGCTCTGATACCAAGCTGTCATGACCCGATTTCTCGGTCATGATGGCACCTACAACCCCCCAGTAGGCGAACCAATTCCCGAAGCCCAGGACAGTTAGTAATGGGCTACTATCTAACAAATAAGCGGGAGAATAGTTTAATAAGAAAAATTAAGGGAACAAGATAAAGATAATAGATAACAGGAATATATATATACATATGCGGAAACTAAACCAAACCCCAAGACCTGGTATCATAGTATAGAGTCAGAACTACATACAAGGAATACAAACCCTTCAAAACAACATATACAGATGTCTCTGAATGGTAATAGAGTACATAAGACGAAGATAAACTAAAGCTAAGCTCCGATCGCCAAGAGCTCACCCTCAGTCTGAAGTAGTCCCCAACAGACCTCCAAGCACGAATCACAGTGATCTAACGGTGATGGCCCACGCTAGGATCTGCACCCAAAGATGCAGGGGGTAGGGTTAGCACCAAATGCGAAGCATAAGGTACCCAGTAGGTATCATAGGCCGACTGGGCACATATAAGTTAAAAGCGTAGTAACAGACAGAATAGAAGCAAGCAGTCACAGAAATCAATGAAAGGTACACAGGAACTAGCCCAGAGGGAAATCAACAGAACCACATGTGAGGCCAGCAAGCCGAATATATACACCATAGGCACAGGTGAAAGTAAGAAACAATGCACCTGGGGTACTTGCAATAACAGTGTATACATAATAAGTTTACAAAATGGACGGTATACCGGTAACCTCAAGTGTAAGAGAAAGAGGGAAAGAATAATGATAGGCATGCTCGGAGACAGGAATCAAACTCAACTAATCATATCAATCTCAAATCCAAATATTAACAGCCTAGCAGTAACCAATTTCATGCTTAACCGTAACAGGGAAATATTCTGTAAGTAAATAGCAAGAGTCTACCTACAGTCCCCCGGCCGCCCATACTATCGGAGCGTACAATCAACAAACAACAAACAAGGGTGGAGCCTCAAACAATGAATGATATGATACATGAAGATCTCAAGTGAAATTGTATCTCTGTATGTACCTCTTCCGGTGTCGATCCGGCCCAGCAGGTAGGTTCCATGGAAGGACACTGCCTGTATACCTCTACTCCACCGTATACCCTTCCTCCGACACACGCATCCCGAAGCCCCAGGCCCGGATGGCAAGTTCAATGGAGGTCCCTGACCCCATACTAAAACTCAGTATTAAAACATGTCATCCGGAAGCAAGTCCGGGTTCAAGATAGAGACCCAGTCTCGAATATGCATGCCCAGACCCTGTCCAGGACTAAAGTAGTTGGAAAATATCTCAAAAAACCCCTCCAAGGGTGCCCGGGCATAACCGGGTCTAAACAGTAGAAAGTCATCTCAGGTGCTCGGTCCGACCGAGGCTAAAATCATCTCAAGTAGCAAGAAAACTCAACTAGCACCCCAGCCCTGCCGAGTCTAGCGTTAATCGTAAAACTGGTGATATAAATCATAATTTTACCTTCTTTTACCCAAGAATATTCACAAGTTAAATCAAACCATTTCCAAATCATTTCCATAAAAAACGGGCCCCCGGGGCCATGCAAGGTTTAGAAAATAGTGTCAGTAGGCCCGAAACCAAAACCATAGTAAAACATGGATAAAACCTCTTTATATGCATGGAAATGGTATGATCAAACATAATAGCTGCCCAGCAGCTCACAATCAACCTATCGACCCTGCACAGGCCCATAGCTACTCAACAAGCATAACCAGCCTAGAAGGATAATTCTATGCACGGGACTCGCGGACATTCCCAATATCCCACCTTCTATGTTCCAGAGTCAACAAGGCCTCACAGGACCACAAGGGTAAATAAAACATATCGGCAAGTGCTACAAGCAACGGAGGAACAAAAGTAAGCAGACATGAATAAAGCGGTCAGGGTCTGTGGTACCAACCTAATAATCCAGCCCAAGGATGCCATCTAGTACCATTTTATCCGATATATGCTAAGTATAGGGATTTTAAACCATAACCTACCTGTCGTCCAATGACAAGCTCGAACCTCTCCGAAAAGAAGCTCCGAAATGAAATCAAACTTGAACTCGGGCTTGAATAATTTGACGTAGATAATAGATTTTCTTTCGTTGACCGAATATTGCGTAAAAATAATTTTCCCTCAAAAATCTTCATTAGCGCATAGCGAATTAACGTGCACAAATATGATGTGTGAAAATTACATTGAAAGAGGTAATATGTAAGTTGGCAGAAATTAACATTTTGTAAATTGTTGAAATGATCATAAGTGCCTTTAAGTTGAAATGATTTTAGTGAAGGGAAACACTTGGCAATGACTAATGGTTGATGTACTACCTCACTCCCACGTGGAGCTGAGGTGTCACACCATAATATTTGATTCTGTACTTATATACATGGGTATTGTATATGTTCGTGATAAAATAAATATAACTTTTTAAATATGTCATATTTAATTAAAAATTATTTCAAATAAAATCTACTATATTATAATAATAATTTTTAACATAACTAAATTTACTATCTCCGTTAAAATATTACAATGTATAAAAACCTTATAAAATAAATACGTACACAATTATATCATAACAAAAGTATTTTTCATAGACCTTTAAAATATTTCAGGCAGACAATAAAAATATAAATTTTTACCACATTCAACTTTAAAATAAAATACTTTCAAATACGCGCGATGTTAATAAAATTCTTAAATTTAGATTCACTATTCACCATCGCACGATTTTGATAATCAGCTCCTAAGACAAGAAATTGATCATAACGACCAATCGAACGGCCAGGGAACCGAACCACCGGTCCCAGCAAGCCATAAATGACTTGGGGCTGCTACAAAAAATCTCTAACGATACAAGAAAGGCAAAAACGCATAAATGACCGAAAGGGTCATTACACCATTGGATTGCATTATGGAACTCCACATTCGTAACCTCATGGTTCGAGTCTGGAGGGTTACTGTTAGCATTGCATGCATTAGCTCTGCGAGGAGGCATGATCTAAAATGCATATAGAATGGATTAGAGAGGAGAAACTGAACTAAACTCCATTGCACGATAAAGATAATGAAAGTTATGTTGTTTCTTCTTAAAAGACTTCGTAGCCTCTCCCTCATAAGTGTGGCACACTTCACACCCATGAAAGAGACTCTACTTAGTGCGGCTTTAGACACCCTAGGACTCTTGAACATAATATTCTGATACCAAGTTTTTCATGCCCTGAGGCTATCCCCTAGAGGTAACACGGGACCTAGGATCACAAGTGACCCCAAGCTAACCCTGAATTTGGCATATCACAAGCATTCTTAAAAAACTCTAAACAAGTGGAAGCATAACTGGATAAATCATATAATCTAAAGAGAATTCAACTTAGAACATCTGAGATAAATAACTATCAGAAAAGCAGAACAACCCAAATCAACTGCGTCTGACTCTATGTCTGAAAGTCTCTAATATTTATGAGCTACTTGGAAAATCCCCCCAGCTAACTTTATATTACTTAAAATAGGGACAAATTGACTAACTCATGTAAAGATATGTCCTCGAACGATGAGGACTCACCACTAACTGATGCTGAGTTGGCACCGATACGAGCTAATCATATGGCTGATACTGAGAACCTAAACCTATATCATGATAGGATGCAACACATAGAGTATATGTTAGTACTTTGAATATACTGAGCATGAGGAATATGCAATGCTGATTGAATATGTAATCATGCTAAAATACTGATAATCTATCGTACATAGGCCCAAAATATAGTCATGCATAAAAGAACTGAAATGCAAGAGTAATCTGAAACATACTAAAATTGAGAATAACATAAACGGAGGGCCTGAGGTACTGTACTGAAACTGATACTGTGGGAGAGTCTATTAACCGACATAAATCACGTGAGCTAAACGTGGAGTTTGATGTATACACCTCATCGAGAGGAACAAATATACCTTTCTAGGGTATAAAGGCATGACTGATGTGATCATTAGTTCTAAGGCCCAACTGAGGGGGTAAATAACCTATGGTGGCACGTAGTTCTAGGAATCTAGGGTACGTTGAACCGTAGTCCAACTTAATGCTAAATACTACTCCCAAACTGAACACTGATAGCTCATTTAAAACTCAAGTTCTGAATTTCTGAGATAGAACTAAACTAGTCTGAAATCACCATTTTTCTGAAAACCTGTAGTAAACTGAAGCTGGTCAATTTCTTCTCTTTAAACTCAACTAGTAGTCTAAGTTTGGATTTTCAAGAAAACTAATTCATCAATAAATACTACAGTTTAAGGCTAGAATCTTGATTTCCTCAAAACCTTGTAAAAATCCATGCAGTTCAATAATATCAATATATACTTCATTAAAATAAGATGAAAATCATGTAATGAACATAAGAATGATTTTCCATAACAATCTGCATAAGAAGGTAAGAACCCTAGTTTCTAAAATCAAGCATATTTACTTAAAAAGCCAGAGGTTTTTGGCATAAGAGAGAACTAAACCCTTATTGAATATCCACATACCTGGTAGAAGATAATTCTTGAATTAGGGACGGAGTTCTGAAGTCCTGGAGGAGAAAACCCTAAGCTAGAGAGCGTTCTATCCTTTTTTTCTGAACTTGAATCGATAGAATGAGAGGAAAATAGACTAAGTCTGATGAAAACCTCTCAAATTATACCCAAAATGACTTAGTTTAGGATTTAAAAGGAGTGGTAAAAAGACCTCAATGCCCCTGACTTGAGTGAAAAGTTGCAAAAATTTCCCATCAGATAGGCTTCCCGACGGGCGTCGGACCTTGATGTGCCGGGATTTGACGGCACTTTCGATGCTTAAAACATAGGATTTTTGGGAGTTCTTGAGTATATTTTGTTGAATTTAATGATGTTTGTTAAGTGTGCAGGGACAAAGTATAAGTTAGAAAAAAATGCCAAAAAGTTGCAGTTTCTGGGAAAAAGAAAAGCCACCACGGGCGTCACACTCACGATGGCCCATGGAGCAGACCGTTGATCTGAGCAAGCAGGATTTGCCAAGGCAAAGGAGCCCGATGGTCTGGCATGACGCCCATGGACACCATGATGGTACGTCACCTTGCCCATCGATATGCTCCATGGAGATGTGAAAAAGGCCAAGGAAGGGCGATGGGCGCCACGACACCCGTGGAAAGCTCGATGTCCCGTAGCGGTTTCTCGTGGAAACAAGGCACAACAGTTGGAAAAATTACCAAGGCAGGCGATGTGAGATAGTGATGGGTGTCGCAGCTGCGATGTCCCGTCGCTCCCTCCCGTGAGATCGTGGTAGTGGAATTTCTTGATGAAGTGAAGAAGGCCGACGGGCACACACGACACCCGTCACCTCAGCGATGGCCCGTGAGGCAACCCATCGTATCTGCCGCGTCCAGATATTCCCAGTTTTATTAGGATTTGGCCTCTTTGTCTATAAATACTTTCCCTTGGGTTTTATTTTCGGTTGTTACACATACGGTTATGCATGGTTCACGAATTGTTACATATTATTTTAGGATACTTTTGGATAATTACTACATTGTTCTTTGGTATTGATTCTAAACACAAGTACTTGATATTGAAGTGTTCTTGAGATTTTTCTTCAAGATTCTGGATTTCTTTATTCTCAATTGTAAGTATCTATTGATGATTGCTCAAACAAACATTAATTGTGCACTTTTGGACATGAGTAGCTAAATCCACAACTAGGGTTGTGGGAACCATGAATGATTAACAAAGTAGGCAAAGTACGTAGGTAATCTAGGGCGGTGTTCATGCATGTATTGTTCTTCCCTTCGTTTTGATTGCTTTTTAACAGTGGGCAATGTTAGAACTCGCCTTATCCTTACTTGCCGAACCAAGGAGGTAACGGATGGGAAAAAAGTTGTTTAAAAATGGAGATTTGAGGCTACCAACCCTCATCTAATAGCTTGACCCTGTCTAGGAATAGCTAACCTGGGATCCAGGGTAAGGGTTAGTAAAGCACACACCCACGGATAGACCAAGGCATGTGGTGAAATTCACCTAGTTGCCGTACTAAGGAATTAGGTGAACCTAACTTACCGATTCTACATGCTAAGCACCAAATTAGTTTACCAAGTACAAACGCCTTACTAAGTTATGATCTCATGGGGAACACTACCCTAGTCATCTCATTAATTGGTTACCACTCCTGAAATTAGAAATTGTTACTTGTTTACTTTTGATTTACAATCATTACTTGTTACTTTAAAAAAAACCTTTGCGGGAAATAAACGACTACAAGCACGAGTAAACACTAATCGAACCTAGTCCTACCATATTCCCTGTGGGATCGACCCCAACCTTTAGTTGGGTTCTATATTTGAACAATGACCGCTTGCATTTCTTTTAGAGGTGTAATTTGGGTGCATCAAATTTTGGCGCCATTGCCGTGGAATACGATTTAGGATTAAGAGAGATTGTGTTTATTTCATTATTAGTCCTTATTTCCTGATTTTACTTTTTCTGCTGTTTTTGTTTTGATCACAGGTTGCACACTTGTGCATGCCAAGCACAAGGAGTCAAGGAAATCCCTTGATCCCTTACGATCCAGAGCTCTCTAAAACATTACGAACATGTCTAAGGATGGAGAGCACGAGACTCAAGAGTAGATCACAACTCAGTTACTAGGTGAGGCCGAGCAGAAGAAAAAGGAAGAAGCAGCACGCCAAAAGGAAGGCGAAGATGCCCTTGCTGCTGAAGATACTCAAATTGCAAAAGATCTTGCAGCTCGAAAAGCTACAGCTGAGCAAGCAAGGCTAGGAAGATAGCATGCTGTCCGGGACGAGGCAACAACTAGACGCGTGCCACATAATAGGGGTCGACAGATGCAACAACCAAGGCATATCCCTCGGTATTATGATGATGAGGATGATGAAGAGGAGGAATTTGGCATAACTGGACCCATAATGCTGCCACCATTAGCTGAAGGAATGAAGTTTGATATCACCAGTGCCATGATCCTGCTTCTGAACCTGAAAGGAATTTATTCAGGAAAGCCCACAGAGGATGCAATCTTACATGTGCAGAATTTTATGGGGATTAGCAAGTCGTACAATATGCCAGGAGTGGGGCAGGAGGCTATCAGACTAAGACTATTTCCATTTTAATTGACTGGTGAGGTGACTGCATAGCTCTCAGAACTGCTTGATAATTCCATATACACATGGCACGAGCTGAAGAATCAGTTTCTGGAGCAGTTCTTCCCGCCATCGAGGATGTTGCAGCTAAAGCAGAAGATTTACAATTTCAAGCAACTGCCTGCAGAAGCATTGTATGACTCTTGGC
This sequence comes from Jaltomata sinuosa, assembly GCA_003996215.1. Lineage (NCBI taxonomy): Eukaryota > Viridiplantae > Streptophyta > Magnoliopsida > Solanales > Solanaceae > Jaltomata > Jaltomata sinuosa. The sequence goes on from QJPP01005515.1 coordinate 8,034, forward strand.
TGAGGTTTAAGAAGAAGCTGAAACAAGTTCTAAGACACGGAATTCCTTCAAGGCATTTGATGGAGATCTTCTACAAGGCATTGAATGCCAATACTAAAGCAGTAGCTGATACTGTTACTGGAGGAGCATTCATGGAGAATACATATTATGATTTTGCGGATATGTTAGATAGGGTTGCTAAGACTAACCAAGCATGGCATACTAGAGAGGCTGAGACTCCAGCAGGTACTTATGCAGTTGGTAAGTCAGTGGATCCAAATGAAATACAAGACATTAAACAGGAAGTTGCTGAGATGAACACGACACTTGGGCTGCTTGGAAAGAAATTCCTGGCTGAGGGAGTAGAGAATGTAAAAGCCATCGGTTTGCAAGGCAAAACACCTAGACCAGACAGTTACTCATCCGAAGAAAAAGTTAGTTATCTAAATGTTCAAGGGATGGGTTTCTGGGCTTCTGGACAGGGAAATCAAAGTCAGAACAGAAACAGAGATGATTACTACAATTGGTCTGGGTACAGAGATGGTGACTGGCATAAAAAGAATGGGTATAAGAATGATAGCACTAGCCTTTACATTCCACCTACGACTCGCGAAGAGCAGGTTAGACAACCCACCATGAGGTAATTGATCAACAAGGTGTTTCAAAAGGTTGACTCCACGGATGCAAGCATGAATGAGATAAAAGCTGAACTTTCAAGTATCAGTCAGAAGGTGGAGTCTCACTCCGTCTCCATAAAGTAGCTTGAGACACAGATGCACCAGTTGTCAACCAGAATGAATCCGCTCCAAAAGGGTACTCTCCCAAGTGACACTATTTAGAATCCGAAAAATGAACAACATGTTGTGGAGGTGACCAATTGGAGCGAAAAGCATACTATTGATCCTCCCATGCCTATTGTTGTTGATGAGCCAGCCGAAGTTGAGAAGGATGATGCTGAGATTGTAGCTGATTCTGAAGAGTAAGCTAGTGGTGAAAGGTCATCTGAGAGATTGCCTTTTGAGTTGAAGGGAAAGAGCAAAGAGGTTGCACAGGTCCTGAAACCCATGCCATTGCCTCCTCCACCTTATCCCCAGAGATTGGAAAAGAAGGTTGAGGATGGCAAATTTCACAAGTTCATCTCTATGCTGAAGCAGCTATCAATCAATATCTCTTTGGTCAAAGCATTGGAGCAAATGCCTTGTTTTGCAAAATTTATGAAGGATCTGGTGACGAGGAAGAGAACGGTTAGTTTTGAACCAGTCAACAATTTGCACCACTGCTGTGCAATAGTATCCCGTTCTATGGTACAGAAGAAGGAAGATCCTGCAGCCTTCACCATCCCCTGCATGATTGGAGCATTCTACTTCGCCAAAGCTTTGTGTGATCTAGGTGATAGTATAAATCTGATGCCGCTAGCAGTCTACAATCAGCTGGGCTTAGGAGCCCCCACTCCCACTACAATGCGGCTACTTATGGTAGATTGTACGGTGAAGAGGCCTATGAGAATTCTGTATAATGTATTGGTAAAGGTTGACACGTTTATATTTCTCGTAAATTTCATTATTCTTGATTGCGAGGTTGACTTTGAGGTGTCCATTATCTTGGGGGGACCATTCTTGGCTACTGGGCGCGCTTTGGTTGACTTGGAAACAGGTCAAATGAAATTCAGGCTGAATGATGAGGAGGTGACTTTCAATGTGTGCAAATCTATGAAGCACCATGATGACATGCGAGTGGTGTCAGTTATTGATGTTGTTGATGAGGACCATCTATTCGCACCTATTAAGGAGATACTTGGTGTCGAACCATAATTATGAACTTTGATGGTGATGACATTGAGGAGTATGATGAAACGGTAGCAGCGCTCACAAGTTTGGGATCTTACAGTTATGCACCAAAGAAGCTGGACCTGGACTTGAAGAATAGGCAGACACCACCTGCCCACCCATCCATTGAGGAGCCTCCAGTCTTGGAGCTCAAAGCACTTCCAGCACATCTTCGGTACTTATTCTTGGGAGCTAATCAGACTTTGTCAGTAATCATTGCTGAAGATCTAGTTGAAGTTCATGAAGCGCAAGTTGAAGCGCTGGTTTTGGTTTTGAGGAAGTTTAAGAGATCCATTGGTTGGACCATCATAGACATCATTGGTATTCTGCCCGAAATTTATACACACAAAATCCAGCTCGAGCCTAATTGTGTTCCATCTATTGAGCATCAATGTAGGTTGAATCAACCTATACAAGAAGTCATCAAGAAAGAGATTATTAAGTGGCTGGATGCAGGTGTGGTTTATCCGATTTCAGACAGCAAGTGGGTGAGCCCGGTCCAATGTGTACAAAAGAAAGGAGGGATTACTGTGGTCCCAAATGCAAAGAATGAGTTGATTCGATGAGGCCAGTCATAGCCTAGTGCATATGAATGTTGACACCCAATTTTGACCTCCCTTAACCTTTCTCGGCCTGTTATTTTACTAGTTATTCTTATTTTTTAAGCTTAATTTTCCTCACGTATTGCTTTTATTTACTAAATAAATCATATATTTTATCGTCGTCTTGACAGTTTTTAAATTCATATGCAATTTACAAATATATAATTTATTTCTTAATTATTACTATTTTATCATAAATTTTGTATAATATTACATGTCATTAATTTTACGTACAATATACATACGAAATTAATTTTAAATAAAATTCTTCGCTTGATAATTATCGTCAGTTATTATTTTATCTATTAAATTATATATACGTAGTGTTTTATTTATTAAATAGCAGCCCAATTTCAATTTTTCTTCCCAATTTATTTAAATTCTAGCCTCCTTTGATTCAATTTATTTCAATTCTAGCCTAAAATTGAGTCAATTTGGACTCAATTTCAAATGACCAATGTAAATTTCAACTGCCGAAACCCATTTAATTTATTTCGGATACACCTGACCCGCATTAAGATTGAATCTCAACCATTGATCTAATACGATCAACGGCTGAGATCAGCTCCCATTATTCTTTCCTTTCACATTATACACCCCCCCAAAACCTAACCCCATTCTCCTCCACCGCCCCCTTTATCTGCCTCAATCTCTCTCTCTCCTCTCTTCATCTCCTCCAACCACATCGCCAACACCGCCCGCTACCTCCCTCTGTTTCTCCACCTCCACTAGCCGCGGCAGTCTAGCTGCCTCACCCCTCAACTGTATCCTCTCCTCTCAACTCCATACCACCAGAAAAACCACAACCCCTAGTCTTGTCTCCCCCCATTGATAAGCAGCGGCCCGCTACCACCGCCTTATTTTTCCGACCAAATCCCACCATCGATAAAATCCCGACGAACCTAACGGCCGCCACCCTTCACTTCTCTCCCTATTCTCCTCTTCTTTGCCTCTACCAGAACTCCACCGCCAAAACCCCAACGATGATGAAATCCCGTCGTCCCAGTGTTGCCACCGATGATTTCTCCGAACAAATTCGAAACCCCAAAGGTTTTGTTTCTCTGATGGACGGCGGAAGACTCCGACGAGGTTGAATGATATTTTTGCAGATCCGTTTAGGGTCTGATTTTGTCTCACTTTTGTGCTCAAGGGTATCATCGTCTACTCTGTCTCTTCCTCTTCTTTATAGGTATTGAAAATCCAAATTTTGTTTATAAGAATCGGTATAATGTTGTTAAGATCTTGACTTGTATGGTTGTCGGTACAAACTACAGCATGTTGAAAACCCAACTGGTAAAACTTGGACTGCAAATTTGTGCTTGAACTCTATGATGTTGTAATAAGTGTTCCATATGGGCTGTCATGTGTGAAAACCACCAATTTCTACAAGTCTTACTTCTAGCTTAATTCTGAAAATTCGATTATGTGTTTGTTTTGTTGGTAAAGTTGATGTATAAGCATGTCGGATTACTGTTGTTGTCCTAAGTCTGAAACTGATGAGTTGTCTTTGTTTGGTTGCTGTCCTTTGTTGCCCCAATGTATTATACATGTTAATCCATAGCTTGGGTACTAGTTGTTGGAATACAGTGTTGTGACTTCAAAAATTATGCTTAGTTCTAAGATAGTCTTATATGGACTGTTTGTGAGCATGAGAGTAAAATAATTGCCATGATTCCATTGCTTGACTGATTCTGTGATCCTTTATTCTCACTGTCAGTCGTAATTGGATCATTCCAAGCATGAATTCATATTCCTTTTTCCTTATATGGGTAGGACAACTTTGATACTTGGCCTTTTGTGATGAAATTTTACTACTGATTAGCTCTCTTTTAACTAATTGTCACAACCTTAGCACTTGTATATTTATGATAATCTTGAAAGATCTGGCTCGTAATTGATTTGGCTTATTTGTTTAAGGAGATACTCTACTCTGATTGATTCTCTGAATATTTTTATTTCTTCCCTCCCTTAACTGATTATCACAATCTTTGTATTTGCCCCTTTTTTATGGTAAGCTTTGATGTGAATCATTGATTGATTTCTGCCTGATTAATTAATTTCCTCACTCCTCTCCTTTAGATAAATTGTCACAACTCTCGTACTTGCCTATTTATGGTAGTTTTTGCACTAATTGATTCTCTATGATTAATAAAAGAAGAGGCTCCCCTGATTTATTATTGGGATTAATTTCTTTCCTTTGGCAAAAGGCTCCTATTTTTCACTATAAAAGTAGTCCCCCCTCTTTTCATTATGACGGAGACTAGACAGACTTTACTCACTACTACTCTCACATATTAAGAACTTATCTTTGATTGACAAAGCTGGCTGCTAAGTGTCGTACTTGGAATCTCTTCTTGTTGTTTACTATTCACTGGTTAGTTTATGATCGTAGCCTAAATGCTTCTTTGTTCATCTATGTTTTGGAATATCCCGAGCCTTCCTTAATGAGGGCAAGTATGTGCGTACTCTTAACTTATGTGGGTTTAAATGTCTGAGACGATATAAAACCTGCCTGTAGGAGTTCTGCTTCTTGTAATTTGATATGTTTTCTTTGCCTTGGTCATAAACTACTCTTACTTGCCAAAAATGCTTTGGCTAATTCTTGTTTTCACACTTGTTGTTTGTTAGTTTACATGACTACATTCAGTTCTGGCTTGGTTTTATTTTCGTTGTATTTTGTGGAATACGGAGGTCCTACTGTATTCTCATGCCTTGACATAAGCACTGCCAAGAATCCATGAGATTCTCAGGAACTCTGACATGTAAAGGGTAGTTTCATGGATCATACTAGGATCCTCCGAATCCTATGCTATATTTGACAGGTTTCTATTAGAAGATGGTTACACAGTGAAGAGTTGCTCGGGATTTGGGAGTCTCCAAAGCTTTAGATCTGCTTTATTTTATTCATTCATTTGGGTTTGTAATAATTTATTGTATAAACTTCGATAAATAATAAAATTTAGGGGACTGCTATGGGGGAGGGGTAAACTACGTGCTACTTGATTTTATTGTAAACCGTAGAAATCATGCCTATAGGATTTCTATTAATCTCATTTGTTAGAAATTATGCCTATAGGAGTTGTATTAATATTGTTTGTTAGAAGACGTGTTTTAAGTCTTAAAATCAGAAATCACGTCTATAAGTCAAATTCATTTCGGCCTTCTAAATTATTTGGCCATCGTTTTAGCATGTTAACATTAGTTTAAGCATCTTTAAAATAAAATAGTTAATGATTCGGATGTTAAAAATAGTTTCAGCATGTTAAAACCTGTTTCAGCATATTAAGTTACTTGTTTATCAATCTCAGCATGATTAAATTAGTTTTCGCAAGTCAAAATAGAGATTACTATAGGACTAAACAAGGTATCAGCCTGTCAATTAGTTATCAGTTTCAGCATGTTTAAATCTGTTAAATTTAATTCATCATATTAAAGCCAGTTTCAACATGTTTAAATCTGTCAAATTTAAGTCAGCATATTAAAATCAGTTTCAGCATATTTAAAATCAGTCTTAGTATATTAAATGGTTGTCGTTTATGGACTTAAGTTAGTTTCAGCATGCTAAATAATTAGAAGCTTTGTTCATAGGACTCTCATTAAACGACTTGCTCATAGGATTAATTAATAAATATTTTGCACGTTTTCATCGCTATATATCATGCTGCACAAAGTGTTAATTGTACGGATGGTGAGGCTTATGTGAGATCATTTATGTGCTACTTGTTTTCCAGTCCATGTATGTTCTGTATGACGCTTCCCCCCCCCCCGTGTCTAATTAGGAAACCTAAGATTTTATTTGTATAAATCCATATCCAAGTTAGTAAGTCCAATGCCTCTTGGACATTAAGTTGGGACGGGTAGGCATACTAAGGTACGTTAGACTTTTTATTTCTTTAGTACGCGCTTTAGGTTAATAATAATCTTAATAATCAACTTAGGTGGGTAGATAGACGGACATGATGGAAATCGACCCGAGCAGAATACGACAATGTCTTCGGAATTGTCTTCGATAAATAAGCCGGGCGCTGATCCGAATAGGTTAAAATTAACCTAAGTTTGTTTCTTTCCATTTGTTTGGGGTAGTTAACTAAGTCACTTAAAGTTATCTTCTTTATATCATTTGTGTCAATTCTTTTCTCTTGCTTATCTCGCTTCTTATTTATTCGTTCATGTATGTCAATTGTAATTTACGCCGATTTCTTTTTCACTTTGATTTATTAATAATTTAATTAGCCTAGCTTACCTGTTTCTTTTTTAAAAAATAAGATTTTTACTTGAATACCGACCTTTGTTTATCTCATACTCCCCACATAAATAACGAATTCGGCAGGGACCCACATTTGTGGACCTCGAAAGGTGCTTAACACCTTCCTTTCGAGTTAACTTGAACCCTTACCCGATTCTCTGGTTGCGTAGACTTAAAATTTAATTTAATTGTAATTAGTTAGAACGGTGCCCTAACGCGCCTTAAATTCGTTAGGTGGCGACTCTTCACTCTCTTTCTTAAAAGAGAGTTGTCACGTTGAAACCCGCTTTTCGCGAGAAAAATGGGGCGCGACAGAATGGCGACTCTGCTGGGGATACTTAGGTTCTAACCATTATGGATTTGATATTATGTGGGAATTTGTGTTACCTTATCTTATTTAATGACTGTTTTTTTTTCTCCTTAATTAATTTTATTATTTTATTTTTTTCAAGTTTAGCTGGCTCCTTGATTCGTTTGTGTTTTTCATGCTTAGTGTTTTTTCATAGATGATATAAGTTTTGTGTATCTTGGCATGATTAATTTTTTTTTTATTCTCATGTTTTCACGAAAATTTTTATATTTTATTTGTCAAAATTACTTGTGATTCTTTATTGATTTATTTACTTGTTTTTACTGCTTTCATAAACAGTTCAATATGTTACCGTCTTTTTTTTATGTGCTCCATATTATCATTTTTCATAACTGGCATTCCGTTCATACTTCCTCCCACTTGAGAGCTTCACACTTTCACACACTATACACGTGAGTTGTGCCTTTGCACTTCTCCAAAATTCTTTCAAATACCCATTTTAGAGAGTTGGCATAGACGTGGGGTGAGCGGATAGTTTTGCTACCGTGTGACCACGTGCCTCCTCGCATAGGAAAACCTTGAGTCTGTGTCCATCCAAATCTTGAAAACTAAGATAGTGTTGTGCCCACCCCTTATACTTAAGTCATGCATGTATTAACTATAAATGCGTGTTCGTGACACAAAAATGATGCATATATTTATTTGCTATGTGTGAATCTTTTATGTTTACGTTATTATTTTACCTATTGATTATTTAATTCGTGTCTTAGCTATCCCTTACTCTTAGAATTCCAAGCTCTAGGCGATGTTAAATTTTATTTATTTGCACTTAATGCAAGTAATTTTATAGTACCTTACCTTTTTCCTTTAGGCCCAAATCATACAATCTTAGGGCCTAGTCAAATCCTTCTTTATTCTAACGTTATGATTTGAGCTTGTCCTCTAGAAATCTTCTTTTGACATACAAATCATCTCTTGATTTGATCTATTCCTTGATAGGATATCCTAGACACCTTTCTAACCTCTTGGGGTAATTTGTTACCTTTAGAATATCCTTGACTCATCGCGTTCTACATGGACATATTATTTTCTCTATCAAGATCCTATTTATTTGGGTCCATATTTCATCGTAAGTTTGACTTTCAATCGTCAATATTCGATGTTTGTGTCATCTTTCAACTCTCGCAACTTTTGAGTTGTATAGATCCCTCATAACCTTAATTCAATTCTGAATAAATCGTAATCTATTACTCAGATAAATAAGGCATTCCACTCTATGACTCCATAATATTGTTCTTCATAAGATATTTTCTTTCGTGCATTCCTCCTTTGTTAATCATGAATCTACTTCTCCTAAGGTTGACTAAAGTTGAACGTTAGATGAAAAGAATAATGTGGAGAGAGCTCTAGTGTTCAACGATAATCGACCTTGTTAATCCTACGACTCCCTTGTCTCTTAAGATTGCATCCTAGTATCGTGCCGAACCTTTGAAATTATAAGTTTTGTTACTATCATAAATCTCGTGCAAAGCCCAAATCTCTGCGTTTAAATCACTCTTTAAATTTTAATTCTCGTCCGTTTTGGGCGTCCTTTATTTTTAAGTATCATTATCATTATTATTCAATGTTTCAAGCTTATGTATGCTACATGATAATTTTATTTGTGTTCAAAGGTTGTCTAGCGTTTGAACATCGGTTCGAATAAGAATCTGCAATATGACAAATATGCTCAGTATTCGAAAGAAAGCTAGTCTTCTTCCTTCTAGCTCCAGGCAAAACACTTTTTAGACTATATGCGCTCTCTCTGTCCCTACTCATACACTCCCTGAACAAATATCTTCAGCCCACATTGATCGTGGTACTTTACCGAGCATGATTATATCTGGCAAAAATGAGAACAACAAGCTAGGTGCATTGCAAAAAAGGATTCATGATTTAGAGGAGAGGGTGGATGAAAAATTACGCTTTGAAAATGTTTATGACCTGAGGTATAAGAAATTATGTCTACATCCAGGAATTGAATTGCCGCTAGGGTACAATATTCCAAGATTTAATGTGTTTGATGGGCATGGAGATCCAATCACACATCTTAAGGATTATTGCAGCAGATTAGTTGGAACAGGACATAACGAGGCTCTTCTTATGAGGTTATTCATTCAGAGTTTATCGGGAATAACACTCACATGGTATGTCAAACAAAACTTTGACAAATGGTATTCGTGGGAAGATATGGCTCGAGACTTTGTACAACAATATAAGTTCAACATTAAGGCCGATGCAACTATGCTAAATTTGCTCGAATTAAGAAAATTGAATCACGAGTCTTTTGAGGAATATGTAACACGATGGAGATTAGAAGCTTCTAAAGTGCGTTCTTCAGTACCTGAAGAAGAATTGGTACAAACCTTCATAAGATCACTCGATGGTGTATATTACGAATCATTATACTTTGCAAGTATTCAAAGCTTTGATAATATGATTCGAATTGGGAAAGAATTAGAATATGACATTCAGACGGGGAGAATCAGTGATGTTTCTACAATACAAGCCGCCTTTCAAATATCGAAGAGCTCACAGGATTCAAAAGGAAATAAGATATTGACCCCTATACCTCAAACACAATATCATCAAAATTCTGAACAAGTCCACACCATGTTTGATGAACGTCCCTAGTCGTATAACCCACAAAGTTCTCCAGAGGTGTATCAGGCACCCGATTCTTCTCCACGAAAATGGAGAAAACCTCGCACCTTTACTCCTTTAACGAAAACTTTGTCGAGTATATTTCAAAGATTGTGGGTTCAAGAAGTGTTGAAACCAATAAGGGGATGGATTCCTAGGTACTCATCTCCGTCTTTTGATCCATCTAAAAGTTGTGTTTATCACTCAAATATTCAAGGTCATGATATCGAGGAATGCTCAGCATTGAGGCACAAAATTCAGACTCTGATTGAGAAGGGCAAAATAAAAGTGCAAAGATCACTAAGCAGTAATCCTACCATGATAAATGCAGTCATTGTTCAAGGTGATCCAACAAAAATATTTCCAAGACATTTAACAAGGAAGCACAAGCTACATCAAAGGAATTGACGAGAACAAGACTCTCATATGCAAAGTGTTATTATCCTCTATTTGTCCGTCTTATGATCAATAAACTTTTTCTGCTTTTATTCACTCTCTTTTGTATTCCTGAACTACATTTGACCTGATTTTCATTTGGATATGTAGCTAGCTCATTATTGGGTTCGGTCTTAATCTAATAAAAATTTCTTCTCCTTTCACTTTCAAATCGAATTGGCCTTGACCAAGCCATCCACTCATTAAGCCTAAATTCTTTTAATCTGTCAAGCGACCAATAATATCATAATGCAGATTCAAAATTAGGATCGTGATGGTCAAGCGCAAGGCAACCATATCTTTTGTGCTAATATTCTTCTTTGAGTGAAGCAGGAATACATGACTCTTTACATGAAAATATTGTCTGAGTTTTGAGAAACCTTAAAAATTCTACAAGGAGGCAATATTTCGATATGGGAAGACCTGCATAAAGTATTTTATTTTAAACTGGGGCAGAAATTTTTGAGAAGTCCTCAAAAATTTTACCAAAATACATGGCGAGCTCGAATTCACAGAATCAAAACAATGCAAAGAGACAAAGACAAGTTAAGGTACGTATCAATCTCACCTTTTAAAACTTACAACTTTTCTTTGAATGTAGGAATAACAAGTTTAAATCACAAAATTATTTTCGCAATCAAGAAAAATCGTCACCAAGAGATGCTCTGCTTCCTCTCGCATCTGACGCAAAGGCTAAGATGTTCTATCCTTATACTTCCGAATTATGCTACTTTTGGCCACTAAATTCCTGAATTGAGCCACTAGCATTTAGTTAAGCTACTTTTGATCCATTGATTATGGAAATCAGATTATTATTAAATAATTAATTGTGTTATTACTGAGCTACTAATATGTAGGCTCGTTCACCTTATAAAGGACACCAAAGGTTGGTCCGCCTTACATATGGGACACCAAAGGTTGGTCCGCCTTACAAATGGGACACCAAAGGTTGGTACGCCTTACAAATGGGACACCTTAGGCTTGTCCGCCTTACAAATGAACATTCAGGATCGTCCGCCTTACAAATGGGACACTTCAGGCTTGTCCGCCTTACAAATGAACATTCAGGATCGTTCGCCTTACAAAGGAACACTTCAGGCTTGTTCTCCTTACAAATGAACGTTCAGGCTCATTCGCCTTACAAAGAAACATTTTAGGCTCGCTCACCTTATAAATGAACATTCAGGCTCGTTCGCCTTACAAACGTACACTTAGGCTCGTTCGCCTTACAAACGTACACTTAGGCTCGTTCGCCTTACAAACGTACACTTAGGCTCGTTCGCCTTACAATAAGACATCTTCTTTTGGCCCTACAAAATATATAAATTATTTTTTTTATAAAATCCTTACGTACTAACATCTACAGGTTTAACAACTGATGATTTCTCTTCAAAGGTTTAAACTGGGGAAGAATTTTTGAGATTCCTCACAAAATGCTACAACAACATTAAATTGATAAGCTTTCTCACCTCCTTTCTTCATTATTATTATTTATTACTATTTTGCGCCACATTAGTCAATACTTCTCTATATTAATGAGCTAACAATTTTATCTAGTTGTGTTAAAAGCTGCAGGCAAGACAAGAAGCGACTAAGAGCAATTCTTCAAAGCATAATTCTTTATTCGTAAATCATATGCACATTCCATTTTGCTCATACTCTAACCTTGTCAACTCGTGCTATCCTGATTCAAAACTCATATTTGTCAATTTTATTTAGGGATCTTGTTCGTCCCTAAATCTAGAACTACACGCGGCCTGATTCTCGTAAGACCCGAGATATGTAGGCGACTTGAAACTGAAGTCTCGACCACATCATTTTCACAACCCTCTCTTATTTCTTCGAATTGTAAAAGAATCGTCCTCCGGGTCGGACAAAATTGGCTACTAGTCAACATTCCTTTCCCGCCAATTCATTGTTCATTCCCGAGCAAGGAAGGCGCAGCTGTTGACACCCAATTTTGACCTCCCTTAACCTTTCTCGGGCTGTTATTTTACTAGTTATTCTTATTTTTTAAGCTTAATTTTCCTCGCGTATTGCTTTTATTTACTAAATAAATCATGTATTTTATCGTCGTCTTGACAGTTTTTAAATTCATATGCAATTTACAAATATATAATTTATTTCTTAATTATTACTATTTTATCATAAATTTTGTATAATATTACATGTCATTAATTTTACGTACAATATACATACGAAATTAATTTTAAATAAAATTCTTCGCTTGATAATTATCGTCAGTTATTATTTTATCTATTAAATTATATATACGTAGTGTTTTATTTATTAAATAGCAGCCCAATTTCAATTTTTCTTCCCAATTTATTTAAATTCTAGCCTCCTTTTATTCAATTTATTTCAATTCTAGCCTAAGATTGAGTCAATTTGGACTCAATTTCAAATGAACAATGTCAATTTCAACTGCCCAAACCCATTTAATTTATTTCGGATACACCTGACCCACATTAAGATTGAATCTCAACCATTGATCTAATACGATCAACGGCTGAGATCAACTCCCATTATTCTTTCCTTTCACATAATACACACCCCCAAACCCTAACCCCATTCTCCTCCACCGCCCCCTCTATCTCCCTCAATCTCTCTCTCTCCTCTCTTCATCTCCTCCAACCACATCACCAACACCGCCCGCTACCTCCCTCTGTTTCTCCACCTCCGCTAGCCGCGGTGGTCCAGCCGCCTCACCCCTCAACTATATCCTCTCCTCTCTACTCCATACCACCAGAAAAACCACAACCCCTAGTCTCGTCGCCCCCCATCGATGAGCAGCGGCCCGCTACCACCGCCTTGTTTTTCTTACCAAATCCCACCATCGATAAAATCCAGACGAACCCAACGGCCGCCACCCTTCACTTCTCTCCCTTTTCTCCTCTTCTTCGCCTCTACCAGAACTCCACCGCCAAAACCCCAATGATGATGAAATCCCATCGTCCCAGTGTTGCCACCGATGATTTCTCCGAACAAATTCAAAACCCCAAAGGTTTTGTTTCTCTGATGGACGGCGGAAGACTCCGACGAGGTTGAATGACATTTTTGCAGATCCGTTTGGGGTCTGATTTTGTCTAACTTTTGTGCTCAAGGGTATCATCGTCTACTCTGTCTCATCCTCTTCTTTATAGGTTTTGAAAATCCAATTTGTTTTATAAGAATCGGTATAATGTTGTTAAGATCTTGACTTGTGTGGTTGTCGGTACAAACTACAGCATGTTGAAAACCCAACTGGTAAAACTTGGACTGCGAATTTGTGCTTGAACTCTATGATGTTGTAATAAGTGTTCCATGTGGGCTGTCATGTGTGAAAACCACCAATTTCTACAAGTCTTACTTCTAGCTTAATTCTGAAAATTCGATTATGTGTTTGTTTTGTTGGTAAAGTTGATGTATAAGCATGTCGGATTACTGTTGTTGTCCTAAGTCTGAAACTGATGAGTTGTCTTTGTTTGGTTGTTGTCCTTTGTTGCCCCAATGTATTATACATGTTAATCCATAGCTTGGTTACTAGTTGTTGGAATACAGTGTTGTGACTTGAAAAATTATGCTTAGTTCTAAGATAGTCTTATATGGCCTGTTTGTGAGCATGAGAGTAAAATAATTGCCATGATTCCATTGCTTGATTGATTCTGTGATCCTTTATGCTCACTGTCAGTCGTAATTGGATCATTCCAAGCATGAATTCATATTCCTTTTTCCTTATATGGGTATGACAACTTTGATACTTGGCCTTTTGTGATGAAATTTTACTACTGATTAGCTCTCTTTTAACTAATTGTCACAACCTTAGCACTTGTATAATTATGATAATCTTGAAAGATCTGGCTTGTAATTGATTTGGCTTATTTGTTTAAGGAGATACTCTACTCTGATTGATTCTCTGAATATTTTTATTTCTTCCCTCCCTTAACTGATTATCACAATCTTAGTATTTGACCCCTTTTTTATGGTAAGCTTTGATGTGAATCATTGATTCATTTCTGCCTGATTAATTAATTTCCTCACTCCTCTCCTTTAGATAAATTGTCACAACTCTCGTACTTGCCTATTTATGGTAGTTTTTGCACTAATTAATTCTCTATGATTAATAAAAGAAGAGGCTCCCCTAATTTATTATTGGGATTAATTTCTTTCCTTTGGCAATAGGCTCCTATTTTTCACTATAAAAGCAGTCCCCCCTCTTTTCATTATGATGGAGACTAGACAGACTTTACTCACTACTACTCTCACATATTAAGAACTTCTCTTTGATTGACAAAGCTGGCTGCTAAGTGTCGGACTTGGAATCTCTTCTTGTTGTTTACTATTCACTGGTTAGTTTCTGATCGTAGCCTAAATGCTTCTTTATTCATCTATGTTTTGGAATATCCCGAGCCTTCCTTAATGAGGGAAAGTATGTGCGTACTCTTAACTTATGTGGGTTTAAATGTCTAAGATGATATAGAACCTGCCTGTAGGAGTTCTGCTTCTTGTAATTTGATATGTTTTCTTTTGCCTTGGTCATAAACTACTCTTACTTGCCAAAAATGCTTTGGCTAATTCTTGTTTTCACACTTGTTGTTTGTTAGTTTACATGACTACATTCAGTTCTGGCTTGGTTTTATTTTCGTTGTATTTTGTGGAATACGGAGGTCCTACTGTATTCTCATGCCTTGACATAAGCACTGCCTAGAATCCATGAGATTCTCAGGAACTCTGACATGTCAAGGGTAGTTTCATGGATCATACTAGGATCCTCCGAATCCTATGCTATATTTGACAGGTTTCTATTAGAAGATGGTTACACAGTGAAGAGTTGCTCGGGATTTGGGAGTCTCCAAAGCTTTAGATCTGCTTTATTTTATTCATTCATTTGGGTTTGTAATAATTTATTGTATAAACTTTGATAAATAATAAAATTTAGGGGACTGCTATGGGGGAGGGGTAAACTACGTGCTACTTGCTTTGATTGTAAACCGTAGAAATCATGCCTATAGGATTTCTATTAATCTCGTTTGTTAGAAATTATGCCTATAGGAGTTGTATTAATATTGTTTGTTAGAAGACGTGTTTTAAGTCTTAAAATCAGAAATCACACCTATAAGTCAAATTCATTTCGGCCTTCTAAATTATTTGGCCATCGTTTTAGCATGTTAACATCAGTTTAAGCATCTTTAAAATAAAATAGTTAACGATTCGGATGTTAAAAATAGTTTCAGCATGTTAAAACTTGTTTCAGCATATTAAGTTACTTGTTTTTTCAATCTCAGCATGATTAAATTAGTTTTCGCAAGTCAAAATAGAGATTACTATAGGACTAAACAAGGTCTCAGCCTGTCAATTAGTTATCAGTTTCAACATGTTTAAATCTGTTAAATTTAATTCAGCATATTAAAGCCAGTTTCAGCATGTTTAAATCTGTCAAATTTAAGTCAGCATATTAAAATCAGTTTCAGCATATTTAAAATCAGTCTTAGTATATTAAATGGTTGTCGTTTATGGACTTAAGTTAGTTTCAACATGCTAAATAATTAGAAGCTTTGTTCATAGGACTCTCATTAAACGACTTTCTCATAGGATTAATTAATAAATATTTTACACGTTTTCATCGCTATATATCATGCAGCACAAAGTGTTAATTGTACGGATGGTGAGGCTTATGTGAGATCATTTATGTGCTACTTGTTTTCCAGTCCATGTATGTTATGTATGATGCTTACCCCCCCCCCCCGTGTCTAATTAGGAAACCTAAGATTTTATTTGTCTAAATCCATATCCAAGTTAGTAAGTCCAATGCCTCTTGGACATTAAGTTGGGACGGGTAGGCATACTAAGGTACGTTAGACTTTTTATTTTTTTAGTACGCGCTTTAGGTTAATAGTAATCTTAATAACCAACTTAGGTGGGTAGATAGACGGACATGATGGAAATCGACCCGAGCAGAATACGACAATGTCTTCGAAATTGTCTTTGATAAATAAGCCGGGCGCTGATCCGAATAGGTTAAAATTAACCTAAGTTTGTTTCTTTCCATTTGTTTGGGGTAGTTAACTAAGTCACTTAAAGTTATCTTCTTTATATCATTTGTGTCAATTCTTTTCTCTTGCTTATCTCGCTTCTTATTTATTCGTTCATGTATGTCAATTGTAATTTGCGCCGATTTCTTTTTCACTTTGATTTATTAATAATTTAATTAGCCTAGCTTACCTGTTTCTTTTTTAAAAAATAAGATTTTTACTTCAATACTGACCTTTGTTTATCACATACCCCCCACATAAATAACGAATCCGGCAGGGACCCACATTTGTGGACCTCGAAAGGTGCTTAACACCTTCCTTTCGAGGTAACTTGAACCCTTACCCGATTCTCTGGTTGCGTAGATTTAAAATTTAATTTAATTGTAATTAGTTAAAATGGTGCCCTAACGCGCCTTAAATTCGTTAGGTGGCGACTCTTCACTCTCTTTCCTAAAAGAGAGTTGTCACGTTGAAACCCGCTTTTCGCGAGAAAAATGAGGCGCGACACATGGACTACAGGAAACTGAATGCGTGGACTGAGAAAGACCATTTCCCAATGTCATTCATGGATCATATGCTAGATCTTCTTGCGGGTAGAGGTTGGTAGTATTTTCTTGATGGTTATTCAGGGTAGAATCAAATCTCTATTTCCCCCGAAGACCAAGAGAAAACCACTTTCACTTGTCCGTATGGGACGTTTGCTTTCAAGAGGATGACTTTTGGTCTGTGCAATGCTCTAGCTACATTCTAGAGGTGTATGATGTCCATTTTCTTAGACATGGTAGAAGACACTATAGAGGTATTTATGGATGACTTTTTAGTGGTAGGTGACTCTTTTGAAGGTTGTCTAGATCATCTGGGCTGTGTATTGAAATGATGTGAAGAGTGCAACCTAGTGTTGAATTGCGAAAAGTGTCACTTCATGGTCAAATATGGCATAGTGCTTGGTCACCGGATTTTGAAGAAGGGTATAGAGGTTGATAGAGCAAACATTGAGGTGATTGAAAAATTGCCTCCACCAGTTTTTGTGAAGGGAATTTAGAGTTTCTTGGGGCATGCTAGTTTTTATATGAGATTTATCAAGGACTTCTCCAAAATTGCTAATCCCTTGTGCAAGCTGTTAGAGAAAGAGGTAAAGTTCATGTTTGATGATGCATGTCTGAAGGCATTCGAGTGCCTTAAAGAGAAGTTGATCTCAACTCTTATCATTATTGCTCCTGATTGGTCCCAACCTTTTGAGGTTATGTGCGATGCTAGTGGAGTGGCGCTAAGAGAAGTTCTAGGCCAAAGGCGTGAAAAGATCCTCCATCCTATATACTACGCTAGCAAGGCACTAAACCCCACTCAGAAGAATTATACTGTGAATGAACAAGAGCTGCTTGCTGTGGTCTTTGCATTGAAAAATTCAGATCTTATTTGCTTGCCACCAAGGTGGTGGTGCACACTGACCATGCAACTCTTCGTTATCTCATGGCGAATAAGTATGTGAAGCCAAGGCTGATTAGATGGGTGTTGCTGCTGGAAGAGTTTAATTTTGAAGTCAAAGAATGCAAGGGTACAGAGAGCCAGGTAGCAGACCATTTTTCTAGGCTAGAAGAAGAAGCGATGCTGAAGCTGAATGATGAGCAAGAGATTGATGAATGGTTTCCAGACGAACAAGTATTGGTGGCTTCTCAAGATTTGATCCCATGGTTTGCAGACATTGCCAACTATTTGGCAAGTGATTTAGTGCCTGATGATTTATCCATCCACCAAAGAAGAAAGTTCATGTCAGATGTGAAAAAGTACTTCTGGGAAGAGCCATTCTTGTTCCCTGTGTGTGCTGATACTGTGATCCAGAGATGTGTGCCTGAAGGGAATATGATGGAGATACTGGAAGCATGCCATTCATACCCTGTTGGGGGTCATCATAGTGGTATTCAGACGGTGCATAAGATCTTGCAATGCGGCTATTATTGGCCGACTATCCATAAAGACGCCCATGAATTTGCTAAGGCTTGCCGCAGATGTCAGAGGGAAGGAGGTATCTCAAAGAGGCATGAGCTCCCTATGAATCCCATCCTTGTGATTGAGCTGTTTGACGTTTGGGGTATAGACTTATGGGTCCGTTCGTGTTGTCCGACGGGAACTGGTATATATTGGTGGCTGTAGATTACGTATCTAAGTGGGTGGAGGCTGTTGCGCTTCCAAGTAATGAAGGTAAATGTGTCACAACATTCTTGAAAAAGAACATCTTCTCTAGGTACAGTACGCCAAGGGCCATTATTAGTGATAGAGGATCTCACTTATTCAACAAGATGTTTTGCGCTTTGCTAGAGAAATATGGAGTGAAACACAGAGTCGTAACCCCTTATCATCCTCAGACAAGTGGGCAAGTGAAGGTTTTCAACAGAGAGATAAATTCAATCTTGTCCAAGACTGTAAATGCTAATAGGAAGGATTGGTCGCGGAAGTTAGATGATGCTTTGTGGGCATACCGGACTGCATACAAGACTCCAATAGGCATGTCACCATATCTGCTTGTGTTTGGTAAGGCATGCCATCTTCCTGTTAAGTTAGATCATAAGGCCATGTGGGCGTTGAAGAAGCTGAATTCAGATTGGTCTGAAGCATTGTTACAGCGGCTTGGGCAGTTAAATGAATTGGATGAATTCTGCCTGAATGCATATGAGAGTTCAGCACTATACAAAGAAAGGATGAAATTGTACCATGACCAGAAGATAGAGAAGAGAGATTTTCAGCCGGGTGACTTGGTCCTGCTCTTCAATTCTAGACTTCGCTTGTTTCCTGGCAAGTTGAAGTCCAAGAGGATTGGACCCTTCATGGTGGTACAAGTTTTTCCCCATGGAGTTTTTGAACTTGAAAACCATGAGGGAAAAGTTTAAGGCAAATGGGCAGCGGATCAAGGCTTATTTCGGCACTGCGAAGGAGATCAAAACAATTAAGGCTTGGAGCATTGATGAGTTTGTCCCACCCAAGGAGCTTGATGAAGTTTGAGTAGTCAAGCAGCCTGCGTCGTGCTGTGATGTTAAATCAGGCGTTGCATGGGAGGCAACCCATGAAATTGTATTTTACTTTATGTTATGTTTGTTTAGTAGTAGTAGAGTGTTTTGGTGAAGTTTGAGTAACCAAAACACTTGCGTCGTGCCGCGATGTTAAATCAAGCGCTGCATGGGAGGCAACCCATGGATTAATATGTGTTCATTTTGCAGGAGGAAGAGGGATGAACACAAGTGCTGAAATTTCAGGCAAAAAGGGGATCCCACCAGAAAATTTTCTAAGTGTTGAAATGATGTGGTCTGCTTCATTACCACGTCCCATATGACGGGATGTCGCGTCCCCGACGGGCGTCGAAATGGGCGTAAAGCCATCTTTAAGAAAAGAAAATTTTCTAAGTGTGGAAAAGGGACTATCTGCCTCATTCCTATGGCCTACATGACGGGATGTCGCATCCCCGATGAGAGTCGGAATGGGCGTGAGACCACTCAAAATGAAGAGAAATTTTTCCAAGTATGGAAGACAGGGGCCCTGCCTTATTCCCACGTACCGCATAACGGGCCATCGCGGCCCTGATGGGTGTGGTAATGAGCGTGGTGCAGCCTCCCAGGTAAGTACCAATGATAGGCCATCGCTCGTCCGATGGGAGTCGCGTAGCCCATCATCTGGGTCGGTCAACAGGGGTCAACATTTTATTTTAATTTCTATTTTCGACTCGACCCGACCAGAATTTTTTTTTCTTTCTCTTTCCCCGCGCCTATTATTGTTTTGACCTCATTTTTTGAGGTCAAATATATTCATCCAAAATCCTCTCCCTCAAAACTCTCTCTCACTCGATCAATCCCCCAAATCCCATATCCTACATGCTTACTACCACCGATTCCCATCGAACTCGATCACACACGAGCCACAAGCACCCCTTTCATCAAGTTGTTGCAAGAAGCTTTGGCTAAACCAACAAAGTAAGTTCTTTTTTCTTCCTTGTAGTTGGTCAAAAATAGCTAAAGGGTTTACAAGAAAGGGTTTTGTTGGGTCAAAATTCGACCCTCATGCTTAAAAATCACAACCCTAGTTGTACCAATTTATCTTGATGATTGGGTAAATACATGCCATTAAGTTGGGATATTAGGGTTTGGTATTGAGTTGTTTTTATGAATACAATGTGTTTTTGGAGTTTGTTTGGGTGTGGGTAATGAAGAAATTGTTATGTGTCAAAGAATAAGGGAGAGAGAGAGATTTGTGCACCTGACTGAATCCTACGGGCTGGCACACGTGACGTAGGAAGAATGATGGGCGTCGGTCAGGGCTTGGGTCCGGCCTTAAACTTGAAAAAGTTCCTGGCTGGATCCTACACCCAACCCGATGGGACGTCGGACCTCTCACGACCCGTGGCAGGAGCCTGTGGGAGGACAAAAGTCCTTAAAAAACCTACTGCCCCTTTCCCACGGGACGTCGAACCTCCCACCCCTGTGGCACAGGGTCATGGGAGGGAAATTTCCCTTGAATATTTCACTGGTCCATTCCGATGCCCAAGGCCACGGGAGGTCGGCACTCTCACGCCCGAGGAAGGATGATTTTTATGCAAAATTTTTCTAAGTGTGAAATCTTTTTGGGTTTGTATATATGGTCCCGATTTCTAATATTGGTTTCCTGCAGGTACTAAATGGCTCCAAAACCACCACTAAGGTGAGAGGGCCCCACAAAGCTAAAGATGCATCTAGACTATCTCGGCTAAAGGATCAGCCAACTGATTTTGAGGCTAAGAAAAGCGACTCTGACAACACTCCCCTCGTTCGGACTGTTAGAAGAAAGCTGGTTGTGTCTTCCTCTCACTCTGAAGAGGAGGAGGCCAACCCACATGCATACCCACAAGGCTCATCCTCCGGCTTGTCCAAGTCAAGTGCCGAGAGTGAACATGCACCCACTGGGAAAGAATTGTCTACTCAGGTCTCGAGTGGCACTGCAGAAGATTCCGAAGGCGAGGAAGTCTCGAATCATGGTTCTAAAAAAGATGAAAGCGGAGGGGCAAAATCCGACACAGAAACTACCACACCAGAAAAGGGCACTCCTTTATCCTCTCCATCTGGCACTAGAATTGTATTGGGATGAGATCGTGAGATCCAAAGATGGAGTGTCAAAGGGTCAAAGGCTATATTTGATTACGACCTTGAGGTAACAGGAAGGGGGCGTCTGCGGAGGCCTATTGCGGAAGAATGGAAGATTGATCCGTTCAAACTAAAGGACTTCCCCAAACTTGATGCCTACTTCTACCATTATAGATTGGTATGGACTAGCAAGCCCCTCCCGATTACCAGCCAGCTCTCGTGAGAGAGTTTTATGCTAACTATCAGGCTATATAAGAAGGGTTGTGCAAAAAGGGGCATAAAATCAACGAATTGCCCACTCTTGAGAGCGTCTTGGTGAGGGGCATCCCGGTAAACATCTCGGCCAAAAAAATTAATAGATTTTTATTTGGGCCAGGGTATGAGGCACCATGTTCCTCTATTACTACGAGTTCCGGGTGAAGCATAAGGAGAAGAGGACACAGTGGTTCGCAAAGCGCTTGACTACAACCGGGACACCTACGTGGCTGAAATAAGATAGGCATGTGATTCATAAGTCCTCATTATCTTTTGAGGCTAAGTTCTGGTGGGCACTGGTGAAATTTAGACTAATGCTGACAGGTGCAGATAATCAGTTCACTCTGGAAAGGGATAATCTAGTGGCCCCTCTAATGTCAAAGTATAACCTCAACTTTAGGCAAATCATCGGAGAGGAGATTCGGGACCGAGTTACCAAAATACCTTCTTCATACCCATTCCCTTGCCTGATTACTAAATTATGTGAAGAGGCCCAAGTCCCGAAGTATGTAGGGGTAGATCGTCCTGTCAGAGCTGCAAGGACCCACCATCCAGAGAGGTCCAAAGATGAGACGCGTGTGCTAAGTCTGAGTGGTACTTCTGAGCCCTTGGCTCTAACACTTAAAGCCCACGTACCGACACCAGAAGTGTCAGTATCCCAGTCAGCTAGACCTACCCCATAGGGTAGTCAATCTGAGCATACCATTGCTGCCTTATCCACTACTGCAGCTGGTCCATCCACCTCGACAGCTGAGCCATGCTCCTTCGCAGTACCTACAGATAAGAGCTCTGAGTCTATTTATGCATTCCATCCGGCTAACTTCGCGAACACCATCCAGAGGACTCTTGAGCTGCGAAAGCAAATGAATGCGTTCGCTTTACAGTTTCAGTCGATTGTGAATGCCTCCATCCAAAGGGCCATATAATTGTTTCTCAATATCAATACCCGAATGGATGTACAGGAGGCTATAGTGGATGAGAGATTAAATGAGATGGGTGTGCCTGAGTTGTCGAACATGAAAAAGGATATTGTGGAGATGAGGATCAAAGTCGATCGGTTGAAGAATCCCCCTCCTACCCAAGCCAGAGAACCAACAGTCATGCCACAGATCACAGAGGAGCCCACGCTCAATCTATGGGATTTTGTGGATCCCGAACTCCATATGGCACATTTGGACTCAGCTGTGGAAAAAGAGCTCGAAAAGGTTGACGAGCCACTTCATAAGCCTGCTACACATAAGAGAAAAAGAAAGAGCAAGGACAAGCAGGTTCAAGAAGGTGATGCTCCTCTTAGCCCAAAGTCTCAAAAGAAGAAAGCAGAGAGAGCTGAGAAGAGGGCCTGAAAAGAGCTGGATAGAGCATCAAAAGAGACTTTGGCTATGCAACAGATTGAGGTTGATGGTGTTGGTCAAGGTGGTTCAGTGAGTGGTATTGTTGAATGGGTTGATGTACCTTCTATAGACCCCATTGTGGGACAGGATATTGTTGGAGCTGCTCGGGCATTTTTTTCTCTTAATGAGAGAACTGTGGAGGCAGCCTTAGTTTATGAGAGCACTATGGGCACCAATATTGAGGGACCGAAGGATGTGACACCCGGTACCTGCTCTTAGGCGCCACAAGTATATTCCCGCCCCCTTGTGTTTTGTATTTTTTTGTGCATTGAGGGAAATTCCCATTTATTTTTGGTGGGGTGGGGGCAGTATCAGGTGAGTATGTTTTTGATGGGCAGCTTGTCAAAGTCTGAGTAGCCAAGAGACCCGGGTCGTACGGCGACATTAAATCAGGCACTGCATCGGAGGCAACCCATGAGGGTACTCACAAAGTACCCGAATCCTTAGGGTTTTCTTGCCTGTGTTCTTTCCCTAAGGATTTTAATTTCTATTGAACCGGCACGTTGAGTATAAGTTGTGGAGGAAACCCATGAGGGTACTCATAAGGTACCCTAATCCTTAGGGTTTTGTTGCCTGTGTTCTTTCCCTAAGGATTTTAATTTCTGTTGAACCAGCACGTTGAGTATAGGTTGTATGTATTAAAAGAAAAAAAGAACTTAGTGCAGTCTATGAGTTGATTTTAAACTGAATTTTGATTGAAAAATGGAGACCCCTCCAAAAGTTTTGTGTGACGTAATAGTATTTGTTTTGATATACTAACCCTTGTGGATCCTTGCATGACATTGTGTTTATCGATATTATGAATGGCTTAAGCTAGAGTACGAACCTAATAGGTAGCATGGAATTGTTGACTCTGTGCTATGTGTGTGAGCTTATATCGTTTGGTTCTTGCTTTGTGTGCCAATCTAGAACTTGCCCGATTAGTCTTGCCAAGGTCGTAGGATAGTTGGTTTGGAAAGGATCATAGGCCATTTTTTTTGAAATAGTCCACTTTATCCCAAAAGACCGACCAAATGATGTGAATACCCTTTGATCCCTGATTTTGAGCCTACATTGGCCCTTTTTTTGTTTTTTTAGCCAAATCACCTTCCCTGTTTCTTGTTATGAACCTTTAGTTTGTCCTTGGTCCCTCCTTGGACATTGTGTACCTCAACTCAGGCAAATCGCCTAAGTTGAGGGTGGCTACTGTAGAGGTGAGTAAGAAGTGTGGTATGAATAGACGAGGCTAGAAATAAAAAGGAGAGATAATGGGTGCGACGACTATGTTAAAGAAAAGAAAAAGAAAAAGAGAAGAGAAAAGCGCAAAAAAAAAAATGTAAAAAAATAGTTGAGTTTGAAACAAAAGCCGCACCTGTCACTTGTTGAAAAAGAAGCAATAAAAAAGGGAGAAAAAAAGGGAGGAAAAGAGTAGAATTGGTCTGATTAGTGGAAGCAATATAGCGTAGTGGTAAGGAGGGCTTAGTCATTATTTCCTATATCTACCATACCCGTCCCCGAGCCTACGTTACAAGCCAAAAAAGTCCTATAGTGATCCTAACCCAATTGTTCAAAAACCGAGGCATAGAAAATAAGGGTAAGCCTATGGTATTGTGCACGCATTGCTTGAACATCGTTGTGAGTGTGAGTGTTTAGTTCAGTCCCCAAGATATAACTATGCTACTGTGCGAGTGGGACTTCTTTCTGGTGAGGGCACTAGAGTGACTTTGACTGCTAACTATTAGTATTAGTCTCACATGTGTATGCTAGGTCGTCTGTTGATAATGTAATGTCATCCTTGGATCCCGTTGTGTTATTTTGATGAATGGAACACATGCACTGATCTTGTATTGGAAAAACAGGGGGGGTACTTGTTGTGTATTGAACTGCTAAACCATACGACTGCCGTAGTTCCTGGTTTTAATTTGCTTAAGCGTCGTTTAGTTTTGTTTTTAGTCTATTGCTCGAGGATAAGCAAAGATTCTAAGTTGAGGGTGTTGATGTGCCGGGATTTGACGGCACTTTTGACGCTTAAAACATAGGATTTTGGGGAGTTCTTGAGTATATTTTGTTGGATTTAATAGTGTTTGTTAAGTGTGTAGGTACAAAGTATGAGTTAGAAAAAAATGCCAAAAAGCTGCAGTTTCTGGGAAAAAGAGAAGCCACCACAGGCGTCACACCCAGGACGGCCCGTGGGGCAGACCATTGATCTGAGCCAGCAGGATTTGCTAAGACAAAGGAGCCTGATGAGCTTGCATGACGCCCGTGGAAACCACAACTGGATGTCACCTTTGCCCGTCGATTTCCTCCAGGGAGATGTGCAAAAGGCCAAGGAAGTGCGACGGGCGCCACAACGCCCGTGGCAAGATCGACGTCCCATAGTGGTTTCCCGTGGAAACAAGGCAGGGGAGTTGGAAAAATGACCAAGACAGGTGATGTGAGACAGCGACGGGCATCGTAGCTACGACGTCCCATCGCTGCCGCCTGTGAGATCATGGCAGTGGAATTTCCTGAAGACGTGAAGAAGGCCGACGGGCACCCATGATGCCCGTCGCCTCAGCGATGGCCCATGAGGCGACCTGTTGGATCTGCCGCGTCCATATATTCCCAATTTTATTAGGATTTGGCCTCTTTATCTATAAATACTTTCCCTTAGGTTTTATTCGGTTGTTACACATACGGTTACGCATGGTTCACGAATTGTTACATATTATTTTAGGATACTTTCAGATAATTACTACATTGTTCTTTGGTGTTGATTCTAAACACAAGTACTTTATATTGAAGTGTTCTTGAGATTTTTCTTCAAGATTCCGGATTTCTTTATTCTCAATTGTAAGTATTTATTGATGATTGCTCAAACAAACATTAATTGTGCACTTATGAACATGAGTAGCTAAATCCACAACTAGGGTTGTGGGAACCATGAAGGATTAACGAAGTAGGCAAAGTACTTAGGTAATCTAGGGCGGTGTTCATGCATGTATTGTTCTTTCCCTCGTTTTGATTGATTTTTAATGGTGTGCAACGTTAGAACTCGCCATATCCTTACTTACCGGACCAAGGAGGTAATTGATGGGAAAAGGGTTGTTTAACAACGGCGATTTAAGGCTACCAACCCTCATCTAATAGCTTGACCCTTTCTGGGAATAACTAATCTAGGATCCAGGGTAAGGGTTAATAAAGCACACACCCGCAGCCGGACCATGGCATGTGGTGAAATTCACCTACTTGTCGGACCAAGGAATTAGGTGAACCTAACTTACCGATTCTGCATGCTAAGCACCAATCTAGTTTACCAAGTACAAATGCCTTACTAAGTTATGATCTCATGGGGAACACTACCCTAGTCATCTCATTAATTGGTTACAACTCTTGAAATTAGAAACTGTTACTTGTTTACTTTTGATTTACAATCATTACTTGTTACTTTAAAAAAAAACCTTTGCGGGAAATAAACGACTACAAGCATGAGTAAACACTAATCGAACCTAGTCCTACCATATTCCCTGTGTGATCGACCCCAACCTTTAGTTGTGTTCTATATTTGAACAGCGACCGCTTGCGCTTCTTTTAGAGGTGTAATTTAGGCGCATCAGCGATGGCCCGTCGGAGCTGGTTGTCGAAGTGGATCTGGTTGGGTTGAGATGTTGGCTGATTCTGATGGTGAGGGTAGATGGCTCATGGTGGATTCCATGCCCGTCGCCCTTGGCTGTCGTACTGGGAAAGTGGCTTAAAGCCACTGGAGGTTTCCCACAGTGGGTCCCATATCCTGTCGAACTTCTGACACCTGTGGTGGCCGCTCATTGGGGATAAGCTTGGGTGTGGCTACTCCCACAGTTGATCTGATTTACCATCATGCTTGGCATGGCCCATGGCACATCCCGTGCTGCCTGGAAATTGCAAATTTTTTTGAGATTCTTCTGAGATTCTAAGTCTAAACATTATTTCAAATTCGGGGGTGCTATAGTTGGTTTAGAGTTCTGGACGATGACTTTCAGTTTCTACGAATATGTTTAGTTGACCAATTTTTGCATATTATTTTATTATTTATATAAATATTAATTAATTTATGACTTAAGTGGAATGCTTATCTATCTTCTTTTGAATTGGTTAGGTTCGAGAGTTGGGTTTGGGTTGTTTGATTCTCCCACTAAATGAATCACGACTTGTTTAGGTTGTGAATGACTCATCATGATAAGTTATGGGGCAGAATAACAGAACTTAAGCCAATTTTCTTCATTCTTTTTCCTCAAATTCCTAAGTGCATTCTAGAGCTCAAGAGGCAATTTCCCCTAGAATTGAGTGTTCTCCTTCGTTTGAGGTAAGTAACTCTGTAAACCTCTTCTCTTATTCATCACTAATCCTTGTGAGACCATTAGGTTGAAGATTAATGGTGGAATTCTTGGGTTTCAGCCCTAAAAGCATGAAACTTAGGGAAAACCCAACATGTAGGTTTAATTTCACCTAGAATTAATCCTAGGATGTATTTTTATGATTTCTACCATGAAATTAATAGTTCTTAACATTATTAAGGCTAATGGAGAACCTTGGGTTTCATAAAGATGAGACCTTTAGGCATAAAAATGACTAAAAAGGGGTTAACTTGATTAGAAACCTTTTGGGTGTTGATTTTATGAATATTGTGAGATTAGTCAATGGTAAATTGACACTTTGAGATGCTACAGACCTCGGATAAGGGTAGAATTAGTAGGTTAAATTTCCACGTCCTGAATTGAAGGGTAAATGATCAATTACTCTTGTATAATATTGTTTATAGACGTTGAACAATCCAAAGTGTTAAGGAAGGGCAAGGCAGCAGCGAAATAGCTTGTGAGTGGTAACTCATTCACTCAAGGTAGGTTACAGTTTTATTAGAGTTGAGACTTACTTTAGTACATGTGTGTGATTGAATTGCTTAACATGTGATTGGTCTTTGGACATGTTTGAAATGATGAGTGTTTTCATATTGTTCTTGAATGAATAATCTAGACATACATGAACTGATTAATATGCTGAAATGAATAAGTGTAAGTGTGATTTGATGCACTATGTATGGGAGATAGGTTTGAGAACCGTAGGTGCATTGGCATTGTCACATATTCTGGGATCAGGTACCACGCTCGTATAGGTTGATACTTTAGTTATTCAGGGAAAGGGTACTATACTTGTACAAAGATCGAGTACCACACCTGTATGGATTGATAATTGCACCTATGGGAAATTGTTTTGGTGGGTCGATGGATCCTGGTATGTCCCCATCAGGTCATGGCTATTTAGGTAGAAATAAGACCCTTTAGCATGCATGTACACTTTTCTTGATTGTTGCATTATTTCATGGTCTGACATGGTGAGGTAGTATTGTGGATTGAGATGAGACTAGAGGTAATGGTTGCAGATGAGTGTTAGATGGACCTAGGTTCAATGTGTTGTAATTGTTGAAGTTTATTTCTCCTGCATTCTTGTGGTGATATTTGGTGACTTATTGAACTTGATAATTCTATCATTGATTTGACTTGAGATGACTATTTGTTGACTGAATTACCTGCTAAGTGTTGAGATACCTTTTACTTGTTACTTGATTTAATTATATACTTATTCTACACAGAGTCAACCTATGATACCTACTAATACATAGTGTTTTGTACTGATACTACTCTGCACTCTTCTTTTATCGAGTGTAGACCATGTTTCAGAGACTGAGACATAACCTCATCTAGGCTAGGCGATTGATACTTTCATCCAAGAGTGAGCACTACTCAAGCTGCCATGGATCTTTTTTCGGGTTATTGTCCTTCCTTCGGAAAATGGAACACTTTACTGTTTTTAGTTTATTTTTGGATATCTTAAACATTGTCTATGACTAGATTTATGGTGTGATGACTTTTAGTTCTTCTGGGTTGTTTGAGTCAGTTAAATTATTTTGGCATTTATTTATATTAATTTTACTTACATTATGATTTAAATTAAGTTGGTTTTTGTTCTATGTCTTTTAAAATTGGCTAAGTATAAGGGTAAGGTTTGAGTTGGTTGGTTCTCTCACCATCGGATTAGTATGGGTTTCACTCATTACCATTTGGGTCGTGACACAAATACTCCAATTCGATAAAGCAATATTCATTTGCCTAAGTAAGTATACCATGAAGCTCATTCAAAAATTTGACATTTCAGATGCTAAAGCATTGGATACTCCAATGAGTTCTACTTGCTCACTTGACAAGGATGATGAAGGTAAGTCTGTATGCAAAATCAAATATCGAGGTATGATAGTTTCATTACTTTATTTAACTGCTAATCAACAGAATATCATTTATAGTGTCTGTAGATTTGCTCGTTTTCAATCAGCCTCCAAGGAATGTCATCTTACTGCTGTAAAAATGATTATTAGATACCTTGTTGGAATAATTCATCTTGGACTATGGTATGAAAATAGAAAATATTTTTCTCTTAAAGGATTCTCTAACACTGATTATGCAGGTGATAAAGATGACAGAAAAAACACTAGTGAATCCTGTCAGCTCCTTGACAAATCTCTAATCTTATGGAATAGTAAGAAACATGGCTCTGTTTCTCTCTTTACTACAGAGGCTGAGTACATTGCTCTTGGAAAATATTGTGCTCAAATATATAGATGGTACATCGATTAAGTGATTATGATCTTAATTTTAAACCTGTCAAAATTTTTTATGATAATTCCAGTGTTATTTGGTTGTTAACAAATTATGTGCATCACTCTAGAGCTAAGCACATTGATATTAAGCATAATTTTATTATATTTTAAATGGTGATATTGAATTGGCTTTTGTTGACACTAATTTTAAACTTCCAGAATTTTTCACAAAACCTCTTCTTGAGGTACGATTCTATTTTCCAAGAAAATCTCTTGGAATTAGTCAAAACCTTTTTTTGCATTAATTTTTCTTATTCTTTTGCTTTTTATCTGTGTAATGATACATTAGCATTGCTTCCTAAGAGCAGTCTGTCTGCCAATTTCACCATAGAGGTCTGTCTTATTTTTTCCCTTTTCCATAGATTCCTCTTTCAACTTTTTATCATTTTTCTATGTGATTATTGTGCCTCCTTATTTCCCTCGCTTACGCCTCCTCGTGTCAGTAAAACTAGTCACTTAAGTGTCTTTTCATACCATCCTTTCTACTTTTCTTTTACTCTTTTTACTTCTTTCTCCATTCATTCTCTCTTCCTCCTTCGTCTCTCTATAATGGGAAAACCTCAGAAATCTTCTTATCTTTCTACCTGAAAGAGCATGAGGAGCAAAGGAAAAGGCAAAGTTTCCTCACCTGTACCTATTGATTTTGATGTTTCTACTCAATTTATAACCTCTGATTTTTCTCTATTGAAATACTTTAGCAAGTGTTGTGGTGATTTGGACGAGTTTGTTGACTCGAAAAAGAACTTTAAGTTCAAACTTGAAAGTTTCCTTGATGGTAAGTTTGATTTTCGGGACTCCTCTTATGAAGCTCTGTTTCAGTCGTTGATGTGCCATAGTTTTAAGGAACTTTCGACGCTTAAAATATAGAATTGGAATATGTTCCTAGGAAATTTTTAGTACATATGATGTGTTCTTGAGTATTGTGTGGGAAAACAGGGTTCGAAAGCTAAGTGAAGAAGAAAGAAGCAAAAATGATCAAACACTGAGTTCCACATATGCCATCTATGAGCCGTCATTTGATCCACGAACCGTGGAACATACTCGTGTATCTGATGTTGCAAAGGTCTAAAAAGGTCTGAGTTTCACAATGGGCAACCACGAACAATGGACACATCCGGGAGCCATTGATGTTGCCCATGGCAGCCTGACGTCCACAGAGGCATTCCATGAGCCATAGACTAAACCATGAGCTGTGGAATGACTTCGTGGAATTGAACCAGTAAGAAGACAAAATCCCTAATTTTCATGAGAGGCTTCCATGATCTGTAGAAGGATCCACGGATCGTAGATGGCATCTGTGGAAGTTTTCGTACACTGTTCTCTTAGTTTAACTAGGATAGGATTCATAATTTCTATAAATACATTTCCTAGGTTTTCTTTTACATTTTATGCTCTATTACTTGTCAGAAATGACTTGGAAACAATTAGTATTACATTGTTCTTGATTTTGGGAGATTAATTCATCTATTAGTTCTTGATTATTGATTCTTCTTTGATAATTCAAGATCTAAATTTCTTTATTTCATCTTGTAAGTATATGATTATGAGTTCTTCAACAAATTCTGATTATTTTCTTATTATCATGTGTAGCTAAATCCATAACTAGGGTTATGGGAACCATGAAGGATTAACAAAGTAGGCAAAGTACTTGGCGATTCTAGGATAGTGTTTATGCATGTATTGATTCTTCCTTTCACTTTGATTTCTTTTTAATGGTTTCAAATGTTAGAACTCGCCTTATTCTTACTTGATGGACCAAGGGTGTAAGGAATGAGAAAAGATTATACAATGGAGATTTGAGGCTATCAACCCTCATCTAATAGATTGACCTCGTCAGGGAATAACTAATTTGGGATCAAAGGTAAGGGTTAGTAAAGCTACACCTGTAGACGGACCAAGTTGCGTGGAAAAATTCTTCTATCCAGAGGACTAATTAATTATTTGAACTTAACTAACTGATCTTGCATGCTAAGCACCAGAAAAGATTGCTAGTACAAAGCCTTACTGCGTTATGAACTCATGGGAAACACAATCCTATTCCATTCTCTCTTTGAATTACAACAATACTAATACTTGTTGTCACTTGTTACTAATACATTACAAATATTACTTGTTACAAAATTCTGCCCTTTTATTGGAAATAAAAGATTAATAGCACAAATAACCGCATTGACCTAGATTCTATCCATATTCCTCGTGGGATCGATCCTAACCCAGCAGCCCGTCTGGCAGCTAGATTTCCCAGAAATTTTAGCTTTAAATGGGGGCAGTCCAGTCTTTTCCCATTTATTTTATTTCAGCCCCTAAGTCATTTTGGGAGTAATTAAAGGGCCTCTAACTCTATTGTCCCTCGTTACTCCTAAATTATCCGTACTTAGCAAATATCTCAAGAAATAGAACGCTCTCTCTCTCAAGAACAAGGGAAAGAGGGTTCTCTTCAAAGTTTCTCTTAGAGTCCAAAGGTTCAACCATAAAATTTTCATTCAAGTATGTGGGATTTCACTAGTGGGTTTCTTTCACCCATTAGGTCCCTATCACTCAGTCAAAATTCCTTCAGTTCTCCATGAATGCTTAAACCTAGGGTTCATAGACCTTAGAGATCTCTTGCTATTCAGATGTTATGGAATTATATAAGTCTTAGTCCATGTTTCTTGGAGAATCAGTATAATTCATGTATAGAATTTAGAATCCTAACTTGTTATAATTTTTAGTACTCCATAGATTATACTTGTTAGGCAAACTCAGTCAGATGATCAGATTTCAGAATTTGAATGTCATATCCTACAACATGGTTATGTGCATTCTCATATTATATCAGTATTTTAAGCTATCCGGTGTTATGGTTGCATGCTAGCTTATATTCAGTTGGGAGTAGACTTAGTATCGAGCGGACTAGGGATGAGGGCTTAGCTGTCAGCTTAGGCTATGACCCTTAGTAGCAATCCCCATGTCCCAGAACTACGGCGCCACCGTAGGTTTGAAAGAGTCAGCTATCAGACTAGGCTTCACCTCATTGTCCGTTCTGGACATCAGCAGTGGATTCACATCAGACTTGTTTGTACCCTTGGTAAGGATGAACGCTCTTCCATCCAGGGTTACAGGTTGGCCCCACAGTTAGCTCAGCTTGGGGTATGTCAGTTAGTAGTATCTCCCACAGTAAGATTCATGTGCATTGACCTTGTATTTAGTACTCATGTTCAGTATTCAGATCAGCATGTTATTTCATGATTTATACTTAGTCATTGCATTCAGT
This sequence comes from Jaltomata sinuosa, assembly GCA_003996215.1. Classification (NCBI taxonomy): domain Eukaryota; kingdom Viridiplantae; phylum Streptophyta; class Magnoliopsida; order Solanales; family Solanaceae; genus Jaltomata; species Jaltomata sinuosa. The sequence goes on from QJPP01005515.1 coordinate 40,772, forward strand.
ACAACTCTCAGTTACAGTTCAGCATATTTATTCCTATGTTCAGTTATGTGTATATATATATATATATATTGTTCAATCGATCTTGTATCCTGCATGCTCAGTATATTCAAAGTACTGTTGCATACACTTGTGATACATCATTTCATGATGTAGGTTCAGGCACTCAGCATCCAGATCACGCCTAATTCGACCTCTGATCCGTACTCAGCAGCTCATTGGTGAGTCTTCACTAGTTTGGGGACAGTAGACATGCCTTTATTTTAGTATTTACCTTCTGTTTTCAGATTCATTAGAGTTAGCTGGGGGCATGTCCCAGCAACTCCTACTCAGTTAGATGGCTTTCAGACATAGATTAGACTTAGCAGTTGTTGGTGTTACTTTCAGATAACACTATACTTTTTATATACAGACTTTTGGGTTCTTCCTATTTTCAGATATTGTATTATTTCAGCTTCCGCTCAATGAATTGCTTAAAATTGCTTATTTTCATAGATATGACATGCCATGGGTTAGCTTGGGGTCACTCGTGACACTAAGCATCGTGTCGCGTCAAGGGGGTAGCCGAGGGGCGTGACAAACTTAGTATCAGATCATAAGGTTCAAGTGTCCTAGGATGTCTGAAAGCCGAATCAAGTAGAGTCTTCTTCATAGGTGTGAAGCGCGCCACACTTATGGAGGAGGGGCTATGAGACGTTATTAGGAATAACTTCCCTTCTTCCTTTTCCAGCTCGTGCTATAGAGTGTGAACTCTATTTGATCTCTCTCTATTCTAACTCATGCTCTTCGCATTACAGAAAAATGCCTCCAAGAAGGGCTAACGCTAGAAATCAGCCAGCAGCCCCAGCAGACCCCTTGAACGAGCAAGTTACGCTTGCCGAATTAAGGGCTGCCTTCCAAGTGTTCGCTCAAGCCATGAACGCCCAGGTCAACCTGCAAGCTTCCGCACCAGCTCCACCTCAGGTCAATGCTACTGCAGCCAAAATTTGGGACTTCACTCGGATGAACCCTCCAAAGTTTCATGGGTCCAAGTCAGAAGAGGATCCCCAAGAGTTCCTTGAGGATATCCAGAAGGTCACTGACATTATGAGTGTCACTCCAGTCGAGGGTGCAGACTTGGCCACTTATTAGCTAAAAGGAGTGGCCTACACTTGGTACCAGCAGTGGAAGGAATCCCGTTGTACCAATGCAGGACCAGTGACTTGGGATATGTTCAGGACTACTTTTCTGGACAGGTTCTTTCCACTGGAGCTCAGGAAAGCTAAGGTTCAGGAGTTCATCAACTTGAGGAAGGATGACATGAGTGTACAGGACTATGCTCTGAAGTTCACACAGTTATCCAAGTATGCTTCAGCGATAGTATCTTACTCATGAGCTCGCATGAGCAAGTTTGTGTCAGGTGTGTCTGATGATGTGGTCAAGGAATGCAAGACGGCCATGATTGTTAAGGAAATTGACTTCTCCAGGTTAGTTACTTATGCTCAACAGATTGGGGAGGAGAAGATCAAAGAAATGAGAGGTGTTGCTAAGAGGGCTAGGACAGATGAGTATAGCCACTTTCAGCAGAGGTCAGAGGGTGGGAATCGCTCTTAATTTTGACAGAAAAATTCAGCACCAGCTCCATCTTCTTCTAGTGCCCTGGTGCCTATGTTCAGGAAGGACCGACGGGGTAGAGAGTCTAGCTCCAAGTCCTAAGTTTCTGTTACCAGTGGGCTCACTAATCTGATGTGTAAGAAGTGTGGTAGGAACCACCAAGGTGAGTGCATGGCAGGCAGTGGAAATTGCTTCAGATGTGGTAAGCCAGGCCACATGATGAGGGATTGTCCCACAGCTTCTCACAAGGGTAAAGATGTTCGCCCTCAGCCTCAGACCAGTTCTACAACAGCTCTAGTTGATCGTCCTACTCAGCAGGGAGCCTCATCTGGCACAGGTGGCGGCCAACGCCAAACCAGGTTGTATGCACTTCAGGGTCATCAGGACCAGGAAAATTCTCCCGATGTGGTCACGGGTACATTACGAGTCTTTAATACTGATGTTTTTTCATTGTTAGGCCCGGGGGCTACACTTTCCTTTATAACTCTATATATAGCAATAAACTTTGCTGTCAATCTAGAAACTCTCTTAAAACCCTTCTCAGTCTCTATACCAGTTGGTGACCCAGTTACAGCTAGACGTGTATACAGAAATTGCCCAGTCACAGTTTCCCAGAAATTCACCTCAAGAGATCTTGCAGAGTTAGAAATGGTAGACTTTGATATCATTCTAGGCATGGATTGGTTATATTCCTGTTATGCCTCAGTCCATTGCAGAACTAGGATCGTTTGGTTTCAATTTCCTAACGAGCCAGTCCTAGAGTGGAAGGGTAGTAATTCAGTACCTGTAGGTCATTTCATTTCCTACCTTAAGGTCAGAAAGATGATTTCCAAAGGGTATATCTATCATCTAGTTCGGGTTAATGACTCAAACTCTGAAACCCCAACTCTTGAGTCAGTTCTAGTAGTCAGTTAGTTTCCAGAGGTATTCCCAGAAGATCATCCTGGAGTTCCTCCAAAAAGGGAAATCGACTTCAGAATTGATCTCCTTCCAGATACCCAGCCTATTTCAATTCCTCCTTACAGAATGGATCCAGCTGAGCTTAAGGAACAGAATGATCAGTTGAAGGACCTTTTGGATAAAGGGTTCATCAGACTCAGCATCTCACCATGGGGTGCCCCAGTGTTGTTCATGCGTAAGCAAGACGGTTCTCTCAGAATGTGTATAGACTACCGCTAGTTGAACAAAGTCACAATCAAGAACAAATATCCTATCCCCAAGATTGATGACTTATTCGACCAACTCCAGGGTGCCAGTTATTTCTCTAAGATAGACCTCAGATCCAACTATCATCAGCTCAGAGTCAGAGATAGTGACATCCCAAAGACAACTTTTAGAACTCGGTATGGTCACTATGAATTTATTGTTATGTCTTTTGGACTAACCAATGCTCCTACAACTTTCATGGATTTAATGAACATGGTGTTCAAACAATATTTGGACTTATTCATCATCTTCTTCATTAATGATATCCTTGTTTACTCTTGGAACGAGGGAGATCATGCGACCCATCTGAGGGTTGTTCTGCAAACTCTCAAGGATCACCATCTATTCGCTAAGTTTAGAAAGTGTGAATTCTGGTTACAGTGTGTCGCTTTCCTTGGTCATGTGGTATACAAAGAAGGGATTTATGTTGATTCCTAGAAAATCGAGGCAGTAAAACACTGGCCCAGACCCACCTCTTTGACCGATATCAGAAGTTTCTTGGGTTTGTCTATCGAAGATTCGTCAAAGGATTTTCATCCATAGCTACCCCATTGACCAAGTTGACTCAGAAAAAGGTCCAGTTTTAGTGGTTAGATGATTGTGAGAAGAGTTTCTTAGAACTGAAGACCAGGTTGACTACAGATCCTGTCTTGACTCTACCAAAGGGTTCAGATGGTTATGTGGTTTATTGCGATGCGTCCAGAGTTGGCCTGGGCTATGTCTTAATGCAGCAGGGTAAGGTCATACCTTATGCTTCCAGACAGCTTAAGGTCCATGAGAAGAATTACCCGACTCATGACCTCGAGCTTGCAGCGGTGGTGTTTGCCCTAAATATTTGGAGGCACTATTTGTATGGTGTGCATGTTGATGTGTTCACAAAACATAAGAGCCTCCAGTATGTGTTCACCCAGAGGGAGTTGGACCTTCATCAGAGGAGATGGCTTGAGTTCCTCAAGGATTATGACATGAATGTGCTCTACCATTCGGGTAAGCCCAATGTAGTGGTTGATGCTCTCAGCAGACTGTCTATGTATAGTGTATCTCATGAGGAGGAAGAAAAGAGAGAACTAGCCAGAGATGTTCATCAGCTGGCTCATTTAGGAGTTTGCCTTATGGACACATTAGAAGGTGGTGTGATAGTTCAAAATGGAGTAGAATCTTCATTAGCAGCAGAGGTTAAGGAGAAACAAGATAGTGACCCTATATTGCTTCAGTTAAAGGGTGCAGTTCATCAGCAGTGAGTAGAGGTTTTCTCCCAAGGGGGAGATGGTGTACTTCGCTACCAGGGTCGCTTGTGTGAGGCAGCAGATCCTTACAGAAGCCCATAGTTCCAGGTATTCCATTCATCCAGGTGCCACTAAGATGTACCGTGATCTACGGAAAGTATATTGGTGGAATGGCATGAAGAGGGACATCACAGATTTTGTGGCTAAGTGTCCCAATTGTTACCAGGTAATTGTAGAATATCAGAAACTAGGAGGTATGACTCAGGAGATTAGCATTCCTACTTGGAAGTGGGAGGTGGTTAATATGGAGTTCATAAAGGGTCTACCTCGTACTCGTAGGAAGAACGATTCCATTTGGGTAATAGTGGATAGAATTACCAAGTAAGCTCACTTCCTGGTAGTTAAGACTATAGATTCTGCTGAGGACTATGCCAGACTCTACATCACTGAGATAGTAAGGTTGCATGGGGTTCCTTTGTCTATCATCTCATATAGAGGCCCTCAGTTTACATCTCACTTCTGTAAGTCATTCCAGAAAGGTCTTGGTACTCAGGTAAAGATCAGCACAACATTTCATCTGTAGATAGATGGTCAGGCAGAGCGTACCATTCAGACTTTAGAGGATATTTGAGAGCTTGCGTGATCGATTTCAAGGGTAGTTGGGATGATCAACTACCTCTCATAGAGTTTGCCTACAATAACAGCTACCATTCCAGCATTCAGATGGCCCCATATGAGGATCTATATGGGCACATATATAGATCACCGATTGTTTGGTTTGAAGTAGGTGAAGCAGCCTTGATTGGACCAGATTCGGTTCATGAGGCTATGGAAAAAGTTTAGCTCATCAGAGACAGGCTTAAGATAGCTCAGAGTTGTCAGAAATCCTATGCAGATGTTAGGAAAAAAGACTTAGAATTCGAAAGTGATGATTGGGTTTTCCTGAAAGTGTCACCCATGAAGGGTGTGATGAGATTCGGTAAGAAAGGGAAGCTCAGTCCCATGTATGTAGGCCCTTACAAGATCCTGAAAAGGGTTGGTAATGTGGCTTATGAGTTAGAGTTGCCAGCAAAATTAGCAGCAGTTCACCGAGTCTTTCACATTTCCTTGCTGAATAAGTGTGTGGGTGATCCGACATCGATTGCTCCCTTAGAAAGTGTGGTTGTGAAGGATAGCCTCACCTATGAGGAGGTTTCAGTTGAGATTCTTGACCGTCAGGTTCGTAGGTTGAGAAATAAGGAAGTCACTTCAGTCAAAGTTTTGTGGAGGAATCAGTCCGTAGAGAGAGCTACTTGGGAAGCAGAAGCAGCCATGATGTCCAAGTACCCTCACCTCTTTCCCTCCGACTCAGCTTCAGCTTAAGGTAACAGTTCCTCTTCAGTCCCTCAGTTTACTCTTGTGTAATTCAGACTCAGCACCTTGTTCCATCAGTTTACCTTGCATTTCAGCTTAAGTGAATGTTAAGGGAACTCAGTTCAGTCATGTATCAATTTCCAGTACTCAGTTGGTAGGGATTGTAGCTCTTCCCTTCCAAACTCAGCTGACCCAGTCTTCATTTGAGGATGAATGATCCCAAGGGGGTGATATTGTAACACCCCAAAATTTAAACCAGCTTCTAAAACTCAGAACTTGGGAAAAACTCAGAAAATCTCATCCCAGGCAAACACCACGGGCTGACCCACGAGCGTCGGAGGTTTGATGGCCCATCAGGGTGCCCGTGAGAGGTGACCAAGAGCCCTTCCCAGCCGGCTCCAATCCGATAGGGGACCTAACGGGCGTCAGAAGTTCGACGGGTCATCGGGCAGCCTGTGAGAGAGGGCCAGTCGCCCTGACCCAGCCTCCTTTGCCCCGATGGGCTAGCTCCACTGGCATCGCCGAGGCGATGGGCCGTGGGAGCCGCTCGTCGGAAATGTCTAGGGGACCAGCCCCTTTTTGATGCCAGGGCCGATAGGCCATCGCAGGTCCGACGCCCATCGGGCGGCCCGTTTGGCGGTGAGATTTCCCAGAAATTTTAACTTTAAGTGGGGGAAGTCCAGTCTTTTCCCATTTATTTTATTTCAGCCCCTAAGTCATTTTGGGAGTAATTAAAGGGCCTCTAACTCTATTTTCCCTCATTACTCCTAAAATGACTTAGGGGCTGAAATAAAATAAATGGGAAAAGATTGGACTGCCCACACTTAAAGCTAAAATTTCTGGGAAATCTCACCGCCAGACAGGCCGCCTGATGGGCGTCGGACCTACGATAGCCCATTGGCCTTGGCGTCGAAAAGGGGCAGGTAGGGCTGGTCCTCTGGACGTTTCCCACGAGTAGCTCTCATAGCCCGTTGCCTCAGCGACGCCCGTGGCATTAGCCCGTCAGGGCAAGGGAGGCTGGGTCAAGGCGACTAGCCCTCTCTCATGGGCTGCCCGATGGCCCATTGGACATCCGATGCCCATTGGGTCCACTATTGGATTGGAGCCGACTGGGAAAGGATCCTAGTCGCCCCTCACGGGCACCCTGACTGTCCGTCGGACCTCCAACGCTCGTGGGTCAGCCCGTGGTGCTTGCTTGGGATGATATTTTCTGAGTTTTTCCCAAGTTCTGAGTTTTAGAAGTTTGTTTAAATTCTGGGGTGTTACACTTTTGTTATAGTCTAGTTGGAGGATCAGTGATGTTTGCTAGAGACGTAGATAATAATCTCCAACAGCTTCTGTTTATCTTCCCATGGTGAGAGATGTGTCCTCATTTGGTTTTGTATTTCTCTTAGAAGCTCTTGTACCTATTTAGACTAGTTCATAGAGAGGATTTTATTTAAGTTTTTGTAAAGGATTTCGTTATATTCAGAGTTTTGTAACTGTTTTAAATATTGAAAGCCATCCCTTATGTTTTTTCTTATTAATTTCTGCATTACCTGCTTAAATCGAATGGTAAGGGTTCTCCTATATAGGTTACTTAGAGTAGGTGACCGCACGGCTCGAGTAGTTTAGTCTTGACAATTTGGTATCAGAGCCTAGGTTATCGGTCTCCTAGTACAAGATCAAATGTTGAATAGAGTCTCACAGATTAGTGTGTTGACGTCCATATCTTATCCTCGAGAAGCTATAAAGCATTTTAGGAAATTATCCACTTCTTTCTTTTTCTTCATGCGATCTGTTGCTTGCTTGTATGGTTGAGTCCAATCGGTATCTCCTGATTCCAATTGGTATCTCAATGAAGTAAATTGAATGTCGCTGCCATTGGTTAAAAAGATACAAGCAAGGGAAGTTAGAACCGAGAAGGTTCTAATTGGTATCTACCCTTAGAGGCTATGTGGGTGTATTGATGAACGGCTAACAATCATCCATAAGGCAAATAAAAGATAATGAACATGACTTGATGGAATGATAAAGTTTGAGACTTGTGATTGTGTGCATTGCATTACCTGTATGACTGCAAATATGTGGTGTATAATTGCTTGCCTCATTGCAAAATCTTGGTCCAGGAGGAGTCATAACTTGGTTATGTGTGATTAGTTTTAGTGATTGTGACTTAACTAAAATATTTGTATTACATTTTGGGTATGGACTTAACATTTGTAAAGATGGTAAGAGAACAAAATGATTAGTGACTATAAGAAAACTCTGGTTTCAGGACAGTTCGAATTGGTTGGGAACAATGGGGGAAATGTCTATTCTTGTATGATAGCGGGAGTGCGATGCTATGAACAACTTTCTGGTGTGTTTCATAAAAGAGTTTATGATAATGTGGTGCTAAATTCTGAATTATGCATTGTTGGGGTTGGTCTTGAGGTTATATTTAAGACCATGATGCTATTTCAAGGGTTTCTATTGATAACAGGGAATGGAAAATGGGTGAACTTTGCAGTAATTTGCAATTTCTAAGCTACTACCGTTGGGGTCACCATAGCGAGACTGACCCGCTATGGCAATCCTGCTTTAGCGAGAATTTCTCTGCTATGGCAATATTGCCGCAGCAGCGTGCAAGCCGCTATAGAGGAGAGGGTGGGACAGAATCTCTGCCCTGTTTTACTTTTCTTTCCTAGGTGTTTTAAAACGCTGGTTTAGCTGGGAGCTACTACGGGAGTAAGGTAAATCACTTGAAAATAACATAGCATGCATAAATGATTAATACTATTTAAACTAACATCCATGTGCAATAATGAAAGGGAAAGGGAACTAATGTAGAGTACATGCCCCAAATGGGGACAAAACCCAAAAGTTGTAAATACTATATATAAGGGGGGGAGGTCCTAGCCAGATGCCTCGTCACCATTAGGGGTTGTAGCAGCAGGGTCCTCGACCTTAGTGTCGCTCAAAAAAGGAACTCCCGCAAGTCCTCGATCTCGAGCTGGCAAAGCTCTTGATGGGGAACGGCACAGCTGAACATGACCTTTATGGTCTTTCCCATCCTTGCAAGCATACAATCCCGAGAGCATCTCTTCTTCTTCTCCTCATCAAGCTCGCGGCAAAATGCAACATAGTCCTGGTCCGGGGGAGGTGGGGCTGCAGCTCCAGCTTGGGCGACCTCCATAAATTGCCTAATCACGGCCAAGTCCTTCTCTAGGTGGATGCTGGAGATCGAGCACTAGGACTTGGAAGAAGGGGCAGGATAATTGTCATCATCAACTGTGCCCTCGGCAGCCTGGATGCTCCCTGCTTCATTCACCTTCATCTTCTGCTTTCCCTTGAAAGTGACCACCTTCACCCGAAGAGGGTTAAAGGGGGCATCCATCTCTACCTCCAAATAGGTTTCATCCTCAAACACCCCAACTTGCATGCGCACTGCAAACACTAGACCGGGAAGGAAGGGCCCCTTCTTGGTGCCCCGGTAGAAGCCCCTCCACTCTGACACAATCTGCAGCCCCATATTCAGCTGAATTCCATGTATAGTACAAGCTACCACCAAGGCCCGAGGATAGGCACGTCGGTATTATTTCTCGATGGATGGATCCTCCAGGACACCAAGTTCAGTTACCTCCTAATATTGGTGGTTAAGTAGGTACTCGTGATGCCCTCGATGTTGGGCCAGTAGATCTGGTCCTTGAAACCTTCGTCTATCAGTGCTTCCCTCAACCACTTCATATCTATCTCCCGAAGCTTGGCCTTATATGCAACATTCAAAACATGAGGTACTTCTAGCACCTTAATGATAGTATGTACATCCACGGGGACATCCACTCCTCAAATACGGATGGTGGGGATGGGGTCATCCCAATGGACAGTGAGGATTATAGCATAGAACTCCCTCATCCAGCCTGAAAACCCAAAAGGGAGAGCTTCCACCAATGGGGCCTATCCAAACTCCTGGAGCCTATTATAAAATGCCCCTGTTTGTTCTTCCACCCCTCTAATACAAAAGCCCCTCTCATAACAGAAAACAGTCCTCTGATAGTCAAGATACCTCTTTCGACTAGCATCATCGGGGAACCTTTTGTAAGGTAAGATGCGTTCTTGGTTGGCGTCCATGGAGTCGTTGATTATGCAAATTTAACAAAGGGTTAAATTAGAAATTGTAAGATACAAGGAAATCAATTCAGAGAAAAATCAGATTTTTGACCCTGTGTGGGAGGCTACTACCTATAGCCTCCCACACAGGGTCAAAAATATGATTTTTCTCTGAATTGATTTCCTTGTATCTTACTGTAGCCTCCCACTATGGAAGGATGAATCCCACTATGGCGATGGCTCTATACCAAAAAAATTTCCGCTATGGAGGCATCTCTATAGCGACCTTGCTCCGCTCTAGTGGCATTAGTCATCCCAGATTTTCAAGAGGTGCATCAATGACGCCTCTTGACCCAAAATTCCATTTTAAACTTTCCTAGTCCAGATCAGTGTTGTACTCTACTACTATTTTATGCAAAAAATTAAGCATTATAACACCTACAAATCACCCAAATCAACATTCCTAAACAAGAACAACCATCTACCTTCCCTACCATTTCAAACCCGTTTTGGGCCATAAACCTCGTAATCCTTATGCCCAGAATGTTGTGGAAGCACTTTATACGTAAGAGAAGCATCCATGCTTCAAGAATCCAAAAAAATCAAAGTCAAAAATTCAAAATTCAAAATAACCCAATATCTACTCTATTCACCATATTCTAGCATAAAATGATCAATAATCGTGCAAGGAAGTAGAGAAAGTAAAATGTTGTGATGTTTACCTTGCTTTCTAATGGCAGGAGCAAGGTGATATAATAAAAGGTGGTGTGTTTTGGGTGAAAATGGAGGAGAATGGGCGAGAAACCCATTTTTCACCCTTTAAATCTATTGTCACTCGCTATAGAGGTTGACCCCTCGATATAGTGGTGTCGGCGGGATAATTTTCACTATAGCGGGATGCAGATCACTTAGGAGCAGAAATGTTATTTTTTGTGTCGTTTGAATTTATTTCACTCTAGTATTTTATGAGGCCCTGATTACTTAGGTACTCTGGAAAGGTCGCCCTAATTTGTTTTGTACAAACTTGAGGATAGGGATTCCCTAGAAGAGAAGTATCTAATTTATGGTTGGGTTGGGTACACCTATATAAATGGGAGTTTCAATTGTTCATGTAGAGTTATAATTACGCTGTCAATGTAGACCGATATGATTCCAGGGCTAGTTTCTTATTTCTCTCTGCCTTTGAGATTATTCAGGAATAAACAATGGGTAAATTGGTATCTATTATAATGACCTTTTTAGCCGTTATTAAAAATACTTTTTATTACGGATTGCGAGAATTATAGAAATACGCTATTAAATTAATTTCGGAATGACACGATAAAAGATTTTCAGAATTTGGAATTTGGTCGGGCTAATGTCATTCCACTATAGCAGGAATTTTCCCACTATAGCATCACTGTTGTAGCTGTCAGCAGGTCACTATAGCAGGATGATGGAACCAGTAGCTAGAAAATATGGATTTTATATTAGACTTCTCCTCTCCAGTTGCAAAAAGGATGATGATTGCTTCAAAAACCCTCATAGGTTTCTCCAAAGCCTGGGAGCAACGGGGAGGAAGGATTTCTGCATGAATAGGGTAATACCTATGGATTCTTGTCTACTTCCTGCAAGAATTTACCTTCACAGAGCCAGAAGTTTGTATTCAGACTTCTGAAGCAGTTGCTTGGTGTCCAGGTAGGCTAGGCTTAACTAAGTAGTTTAGACTTGCTCCCTAATACATATGTATTATAGAATGATAGGAGATTTCATGCTTAGGCCTTTGGTCATGGATTCTGGAGGAATAAATATGGTTGACTGAGGTGGGATTATTATGTTATGAGTAATGTGATCTAAATACTTGATTTATTGTTGATATTTGGATTCTAAATCCCGAGGGGAGACTAGATTTTGAGTGGGTTCAAGGAACCAGTAAATGTTATGTGTGAAGGGATTGCTAGGTCATAGTGGAGTCCCGAATTTGTAAAAATAAGGGAAATGGGATGAACATGGAAGGTTCAGAATTCTTGGTCTTAAGGGATGGATTCCCCACAATGTGCATACTCTCCAAAAAAGGGTCAAGGATTCGAGGTAAATGAGTTTGTGTGTTTAGTTGAATAAGCTGAGGGGTCAATCTTCGGACAAGTCATCAAGGGTGAAATAATGATCTATGTCTGCTAGGTAGGTGATGGTTGAACTGTTTCCTATTTACGTTATATGTACATATTAACTAGTACATTAGTATTGCCTATACATTATATGGTTTAGGAAATAAAATAATGAATGTTAATTATATCCAGTTGTCAATCTTATGAAATGAACTTGTCTGAAATACTTGTTGGTTTTACAAGTATGGTTTGTGTTCATTGTTGTTGATTGTGGTGATATCTGTGGTATTCGGTTGGCTCAGGTACCATGCTTAGTATAATTCATTGGTTGGCTCGGGTACCACGTCTGGTATAATTTATTGGTTGGCTTGGGTACCATGCCTGGTACAGGATATCTATTGGTTGGCTCGGGTACTATGTCTGGTACAGATTCTATCATGGGTGGCTCGGGTACCACACCAAGGACCCGTTTGGTTGTTATTCTGTGATTTGGTTCTATGAGTGGACCGGGTTTGTATCTTGTGATGTAAGTATTGCATATTGGTTCATGAGTGGTTGTGTGGTTGCGTTTAAATGCTGGATTGGTTCTTGTGTAGATTAGGGTTGCATGTTAACCACTCTAGATGTTGCCTTAGAGATCCTTGGGTGGTCCAGGTTATTGAAAGGTGGGTTGGCACCGTGCAGGGGTGGTGGTTGGATTATGTGCTATGATGTGATGGGGTTTATTACATTGTGGGATGGGATAAGGGTATAATATGTTTGAGTCAGAGTGCTTAATGGATAGCTTACAGGTTGCCCGTTAAATTAGCTAAGGTTCAAGGACTAGGTTGATGGCATAGGATCTCATGTGGGAGGAACGGAAGTGATAGTTAGAAATTGTAATCTTGGGACTGGGGCAAGCAAGGTAATTCTCGTGTGGGGAAAGACGGGTAGGCTGGAGAGTCTTGATACCATAAGGGGGCAGGTTATGACCAGGGTAGAAGGGTGGAATGGCTCTAATGATGGAGTTGGCAACGGAATAATGAACTAGGGAGGTTTGGAATAAAGAGTATAGGTTCTTGGGTATTATACCCGGGTAGCAAGGGCTATTGATGGAGGGCAGGATTTTATAACTTCAAGTTGCATGTTTTCTCCTGATTATCTGTATGATATTATACGGTGGAATTGGACGATCGATGATGCCTACCAGTACGTGTTGTTTGTACTGATACTACTCTTGCTATACTTTTTGGTATACTCAGGTTGCAGTATCAGTAATATTTCCCAAGGACGCAAATAGTAATCTACAGCAACTTCTGTTTATCTTTCCATGGTAGGAGTTGTGTCCTCATTCGGTTTTGTATTTCTCTTAGAAGCTCTTGTACCTGTTTAGACTAGTTCCTAAGGAAGGGTTTTATTCAAGTTATTGTAAAGGATTTCATTATACTCAGTGTTTTGGAACTGTTTTAAATATTTAGTGGCATCCCTTATGTTTTTCTTATTGATTTTCGCATTACCTATTTAAATCGGGTGGTAAGGGTTCTCCTGTACAGGTGACTTAGAGTAGGTGCTCGCACGGCCCGAGCAGTTGGGTCGTGACAAGATACAACACTTGTGAAAATCAACAAGCTTTCATTTAAACTCATTGCATGTGATTAACACTTAGGATATCAAACAGTCATCCCTTTTCCTTAAACATGCATTGTACAAGCAAAACTAAGGAATAGTTATCATGCACACATAACACAAATTGGATTCCAACTATATTTAAATCATCGACTACCTTAATCTAAGCTTGAAATGCTCTACTGAACCTGAACTTTCACTTTTCTACAACCTCGGCTTGATTGTGGTCTGAAAACATGAATATATACACATAATCAATCAAATGACCTACAATATCGAGGATTACAGCCTAATTCTGAACTTCAAGGCTAATTTCTTGATCTTTCCACCCATTTTAGGGCTTTCTCACCATAAATTCACCTTAAAACTATCAATTCATGGTTATATTAGTGAATTATAGTCATTCAAGAGTAAATAATCAACCGTTAACTAAAACCCAAAGGTTATACACCCAATTCACCCCCTTGCACCATAAATTATAGCTTGGTCAAGTTAAACCCTCCTCAAGACCCGTAACTAGTGATTTTAAGGTCAAAAAATTGAAAAATTAGTTAATGGGGATGAATAACTTACCTTAACAAAGAATTTTGGTACAAAATAGATGAAAATTACCCCAAATCTCCTAAGCCCTCTCCAAAACGTATTTAGAAATAATAAAATATTTTTGGGTAATTTTTTGCATAATAAGTGATTTACCCCATTATAGTGGCCTTATCCCTCTATAGCGACATCACTATAGCAAAATCCTTCTATTATAGCCGGATTGACCGACTTTATAGTGGAAATTTCTATGCTATAGCAGTTGTATCATAGAAGCCTGCCTCCTGCTATAGTGATTGTGGCGAGGCAGAAACTCGGGATTGCTCCTAGTTTTGCCTTTTTCACAATGCACCCTTAAACTATGACATTTTGGACAATCTTTTTATGTCAAGTTTGATATCGGGAGTTCTACCTACCCGAATTCACTTTCGAAAAAGTCTTACGGATTACTTATCATCTTAGCTAACATAAAGTCACTAAACTTTATATTTACCCAATCTATTCCCGAATTTCCTTAGACCATACCTCGCTCAGATTTCGCCCAAGACTAGCCTAGCCTGAAATGTTTAACTTCCAATTTCGGGAAAATCTTATCCTAGATTTTTACATGATTGTCTCACCCATAACAATTGAAAATATAGTTACATGCTATAGCAGTGAGTTTATCACAGGTGCGAACCTTATCTGACGTCATCATCATCCGCAGGTGCAGAGCTTCTTCGGAGGTGCGGAGTTGCAACTGCGCCTTGACCTTTGCAGGTGCAACTTTAGTGGAACAGTAAAAGTTTTGCAGGTGCGTCCAGGTTCCGCTAGTGCGAGACCACTGCTGCAATCAATTCTTCGCAAGGGCAGGAGCCCTGGCAGCTTTTCAGTACTGTTTTTCTCCTTCTTGCTTCCACTTTAGTTTCTTTTGTCTCAATTGCTCCACATTCTCATCCTAAATAAAAATCACATGTCATACAATCAAAACACGCTATAACTAGTCTTATATTATAATTAACGGTCATAAAATCATAGGAAAAGAGACCTTAATAAGTGGTAAATTCACCACGTATTAGGTATAAATGAATTATTGCGTGAAAAGTACAACCATAAGATATAAATTATGATTTGTGCCTTGGGACATAATGATTTTTTGCAAAAGTCTTGACATTATTGTATGGAGATGTGTTCTCCAATGGTGGATGCAATGAGAATTTTTCTCGTCTAGCAATAGATAAAAAAAATACTTTAATACGTATAATAAATAGTTGTCATGTTTATCTAGATGGTGAAGGTTATATGAAAATCCTTAAATGATTTAAAAGGTCCCAAAAGTGATTTTGTTGAGTACCTCAATGATTGTGAAATCACTAAATATAGATCATTTAAACCACATGAAAATGATGGATATATTGAAACATGATCAGTCATATATAATAAAAGAAACTATTGATATAAATTTATTTAATTCAACCAGTTTTGTCAATGTTCATTGGTTATGAAAGTGCAAGAAAATCATTTAAGTTATATGAAGTTTAATCTTGGGAAAGTAATCTAATTTTATTATCATAAAAATAAGTGTTTACTACTTGGTTGTTGCTAATGAACAAGTTGAATGAGTAGATTTATCTACGATGAAAATATCACAGACATAGTAATTATCAAAAATGTATTTGGATGAGTTCAAAGACTCAACATATCCAAGAGACAAGAAATGATATATCAGGATGATCTCAAGGATGCAACATCTTCATGAATGTGATTTAATCACAAAAAAGCGGTCAATATCAATAATTTGAAAAGCTAAATATATAAGATTGGAGAAGCATCATCTGCAAAACTTAAGTGATATTTTAATCAGGCGGGAGAATTATATGCGCGATACTTTTTTTTAGCTGAGCTTTTGTCCCACTGTATTTTCCAACGAGGCAACAAATAATGTGGATTATAAGATATGTGTAATCTTTTTCCTTCACTAGGATTTTTTTCACAGAGTTTTTTCTAGTATAATTTTAATGAGGCACATTATCTGCTACTAGATATCATGGGGAGTTTTATAAAATGTATTTACTTTAGATGTTCACTACACAAATGTGATTAACTACCACTACATATCTCCATTACTTTCCTCCATTATGAAGATAACCTCCTCTATTCATCACCATTATTCTTGTGACGATACACCTCCATAACCTCTTACATTATCTCAATGGTTAATGTCATATTATTCATAATTTTGTATGCCTCTATCAATACTATAAATAGAGGCATAATGATTCATATTATGTATACTTGATGACTTGAAACACTTGAAAGAAAGAAGAAAAGTTATCTATATTGTTCCTCTTGTCTTCTATTATTGTTCTTGTCTTCATATGTATATTGTTCTTAGTTTTACAATATATCATATATACTTTTATTTTGTAAGTGAGAAGCCCCTTAGTTGAAAGTTAAATCATGAAAATATCCTTAGATGGAGTAATTTTACTATACCACACCAATAATTATAAGTCATCTAAATATTAGAAAATGAATAGTATTTAATAATAAAGGTGAAATAAATAAAAATGATAAATTATCTCTGGGTTTTTCAAACTTGACAAGTAAAATTGAACAATAATTTTTAGTATACTAGACAAGTAAAAATGGACGGAGAAAGTAATACTATACTAAGGGTGTGTTTTGTATGAATTCCTATTTTCTCATGTTTGATTGGTTAAAAAAATTTAAAAATATTTTCTTTTGGAAAACAGACTCCCTGGAAATAAGAAAAATGACTTTTATAATAAAAGTAGGAAAAACAAGTCGCATTATCTCATCCTCACCCTTATAATCACCCAAACCCTACAGCCCTCCACTCCACCTCCACCACCACCACAACCTATCACCCACCCCAACCCACCTCACCCCTACTCTCTCAACCACCCACCCTACCCCGTATTACTTTTTAAAATATTTTAAAAATATTTTTACCCCACCCCAACCCCCCACCTCCACCGGACCACCCACCACATTTTTAAAAAAAATTAATTTTTTAAATTAATTTTTCCATCCCACCCCAACCAACCACTCCTACTGTAATGACCCTTTCGGTTATTTCCACGTGTACGTTTTCCTTGAACCGTTAGAGCTTGTTTGTAGCGGCCCCAAGTCATTTAAGGCTTGTCGGGACCGGTATTTTGGCGCCGGGTCCATTTGTTTGATCGTAAGTTCCTTTAATAAATTTTTTGAACTTTGGGTCAAATGTATCGGAGCTTTTCTCTCAATATATAGAGAGTTAGAAGTCCCCCAAAATATCAAATCGAAGGTCTACGAGTCTAGTTTCCAACGCACAAAACCTCACGTCCAACTGATCTCGGAGTAAAAAGTTATGACTGTTTTACCGCGGACTGTCTGGCAGAAAACGGGTTGCGAACCGGGTCGCGAATCGGGTCGGGTTAAACTCGATTTAAGCCTCAACTTCACGTTTTAAAATGCCATTTCAGTTCTGAAACAGTGATAAAACATAAGGGAGGATCCCGAGAGAATTCTTGAGTATCAAAATCGTGCGTTGGTGAATTACGAGCCTAAGCTTAAGAATTTTATTAGCATCGCGTGTGTATTTGAAAATATTTTATTTAAAAGTCGAATGTGGAAGAAAAATATATTATTATTACCTTTTAAAAATATTTTAAAGGTTTATGAAAAATATTTTTTTACGATATAAGTGTATATGTATTTATTTTATAAGGTTTTTATACATTGTAATATTTTATCGGAGATAGTAAATTTAGTGATGTTGAAATTTATTATTATAATATAGTAGGTTTTATTCAAAATAATTTTCTAATGATTATGGTATATTCAAAAATTATGTTTATTATACCACGAATTTATGCAATACCCGAATAGATATATATTGGAAAGTGAAATAATTGGATTGACACCACATTAACACGTGGTGTCAATTGCACAAGTCATTTGATGACTAAGTGCTGAGATGGAATTGTTTAATGGGATTAATGATCACTTTTCCTTTCATTTTGTTGTTACTGTCATATGGGTGGACATTAAAGTCCTACTCATTACTTTCAATTGCCAAAGGCAATTCTGAAGCCTCTTTATATATATGCTTGCATGCGTATTCACGTTAGTAAGGAATCCTTTTCCTAGTCAAGTTATTCAAGTCCGAGTTCGAGTGTGATTTCATTTCGGAGCTTTTCGGAGAGGTTCAAGCTTGTCATCGGACGACAGGTAGGTTACGGTTTATTTTTCCTAGACTCCGCATATATAGAATAAAATTATATTAATGGGCATCCTTGGGTTGGTTTATTAGGTTGGTACCACATACCTTGACCGCTTTATTCATATCCGCCTACTTTTGTTCCTCCGTTGTTTGTAGTATTTGCCGATATATTTTATTTACCCTTGTGGTCCTGTGAGGCCTTGTTGACTCTGGAACATAGAAGGTGGAATTTTGGGAATGTCCGAGAGTCCCGGGCATAGAAATATCCTTCTAGGCTGGTTATGCTTGCTGAGTAGCTGTGGGCCTGTGCAGGGTCGATAGGTTGATTATGAGCTGCTCGGCAGCTATTTTGTGTGATCATACCATTTCCATGCATATAAAGAGGTTTTATCCATGTTTTACTATGGTTTTGGCTTCGGGCCTACTGGCACTATTTTTTAACCTTGCATGGCCCGGGGGGCCCGTTTGATGGAAATAATTTGGAAATGATTTGATTTAACTTGTGGATATTTCTGGATAAAAGAAAGTAAAATTATGTTTAAAATCATCAGTTTTACGATTATCGCTAGACTCGGCAGGGCCGGGGTGCTAGTTGAGTTTTCTTGTTACTTGAGATAATTTTTAGCCTCGGTCGGACCGAGCACCTGAGATGACTTTTTACTGTTTAGACCCGGTTATGCCCGGGCACCCTTGGAGGGGTTTTGAGACATTTTCCTACTACTTTAGTCCTGGACAGGGTCTGGGCATTGCATATTCGAGACTGGGTCTCTATCTTGATACCGGACTTGCTTCCGGACGACATGTGTTGATACTGAGTTTTAGTATGGGGTCTGGGACCTCCATGGACCTTGCCATCCGGGCCAGGGGCTACGGGATACGTGTGCCGGAGGAGGGGTATACGGTGGAGTAGAGGTTTACGGGCAGTGTCCTTCCATGGAACCTACCTGCTGGGCCGGATCGGCGCCGGAGGAGGTACATACAGAGATACCATGGCACTTGAGATCTTCATGCATCATATCATTCATTATTCGAGGCTCCACCCTTGTTTGTTGTTTGCTGATTGTACGCTCCGGTAGTATGGGATGCCGGAGGGTTTGTATTCACTTGTTTGTGTTCCTCGGTTGTATGGGCGACCGGGGGACTGTAGGTAGACTTTTGCTATTTACTTACAGAATTGTTCCCTGTTGCGGTTAAGTATGAAATTGGTTACTGCTAGACTGTTAGTTTCTGGATTTGAGATTGATATGATTAGTTGAGTTTGATTCATGTCTCTGAGCATGCCTATCATTAGTCTTTCTCTCTTCTTCTTACACTTGAGGTTACCGGTATACCGTCCATTTCGTAAACTTATTTTGTATACACTATTATTGCAAGGACCCCAGGTGCATTATTTCTTACTTTCACCTGTGCCTATGGTGTGTATATTCTGCTTACTGGCCTCACATGTGGTTCTGTTGATTTCCCTCTGGGCTAGTTCCTGTGTACCTTTCGCTGATTTCTGTGACTACTTGCTTCTATTCTGTCTATTATTACGCTTTTATCTTATATGTGCCCAGTCGGCCTATGATACCTACTGGGTACCTTATGCTTCGCATTTGGTGCTCACCCCTACCCCCTGCATCTTTGGGTGCAGATCCTAGCGTGGGCCATCGCCGTTAGATCGCTGTGATTCGTGCTTGGAGATCTGTTGGGGACTACTTCAGGCTGAGGGTGAGCTCTTGGCGATCGGAGCTTAGCTTTAGTTTATCTTTTGCATCATGTACTCTATTACCATTCAGAGACATCTGTATATATAGTTTTGGTTTATTTGCACTCCATGTATGTAGTTTGGCTCTATACTATGATACCAGGTCTTGGGGTTTGGTTTAGTTTCCGCATATGTATGTATTTATAGTCCTTTGATCTGTTCTCTTCATCTTGTTTTCTTATTTGTTAGATAGTATCCCATTATTAACCGTTCTGGGCTACGGGGATTGTTTCACCTACCGGGGGTTGTAGGTGCCATCATGACCGAGAAATCAGGTCGTGACAACTTGGTATCAGAGCGTTAAGTTCACCGGTGTCATCATTATAGGAGCCAATGTCTAGTAGAGTCCTGCGGATCGGGGCGAAGACGTCCGTACTCAATCTTTGGGAGGCTACGGTGGCATTTTAGGAAATTTGACTCTTTCATTGCTTCTGTGTCGTGCGTACTACCCTTGAAGTTTCTGGAGATCTCATTTATTCTACTTCATTCTTCCGCAGATGGTTTGTACGAGATCATCGGCATCACACGAAGATGAGCCTCCCACTCCAGCTAGGGGTCGAGGATGCCCTCGATCAGTGGCACCTGCTAGAGCTGCTAGGGAGGAGATAGAGCCCGAGCATCATGTGGATCAGGGGGCAGCCCAGGTACCACCAGCTCCAGCGCCAGCTTCAACGCCAGCTCCAGTACCAGCTCCAGTGCCCACTTATGTGCCAGCTCCAGCCGTAGCTCAGTCTCCAGATATTCGGGGATTACTATTACAGCTGTTGGGTGTGATTGGAGAGCGGCCTTCCGAGGTAGCGCAGACATCCGCTCAGGGGGCAGCCCTGGGTGCACAGAGCTTAGGAGCGCAGCCGGCTACTATGGCTCCCCGTGCGGAGATCATTCCGGTTCCATCTGTTGCACAGCCTCTTGCTCCTCGCCCAGTTATAACAGAGTTAGAGCAGAAGGCGTTGGGTAGGTTTTTAAGGTTAGCACCTCCGAGGTTTGCTGGTACTTCTGGACAGGATCCACATGACTTTATTACTACCTGTGAGGAGATGTTGCATCATTTGGGTTTGTTGGAGACT
>QJPP01005516.1:0-48556 GCA_003996215.1 Jaltomata sinuosa
ACTAACAATTTAAACTAACAAACTTAACTTAAAAACACTTACTTACAAAATTAGAGTTGAAGAATCCTAATTCAAAAGATTAAATATTAAATCACCTAATTCAAGATTTCGTTTAACGAAACTATAAACTAATTGTTACCTTTTCCAAATTTAATGTTTCCAAGTCATCAATAATATTATAAGAACATAATTTCAAATTCATAACAACTATTCTAGTTCAAAATCATTCCCTAAAGTTGAAACCTATTCTTAAATCAAACTAACCATTTTATACTAACAAACTTAACTTTAAAAAAGATTATTCAAAAAAACATAGATTCGGAGAGGAATCTTAGATTAAAGGTTAAATTTAAAATCTAATTCCAAGATTCTAAAACAAAACTCAAAGACTAATTAAGAAACGTATTTCAAATTAAGTATTCCAAATTCAAGTCAATAATCTTATTCAAGAAACATTTATTTCAAAAATTTCAAGATGCAACTAATTTCTGTTTAAAAATTCATTCTAAAAGTTGAAAACTAATTTTCTTAACTTTCAAAATAACAATTTTAAACTACAAAACATAACTTGAGAAACCTTAATTAGAACATGATTCAAAGGTTTAAAGTTAAATACTAATTCAAGATTTCTAAACATACAACAGAAAACTAATTCATACCTATATCAATTTAAAAGTTCTAAATTCCAATCAATCTTATTTAAGAAATCATTATTCCAAATTCAAGACACCTATTCTAGTTGAAAAATCATTCCTAAGAGTGAAACTAATCTTAACGTGCAATACTTAACATTGATATAACAACTTACTTAAAAGATAATTCAAAAACATAGATTCAGAATGAAATTCAAAGGGTTAATTTTAAATACCTAATTCAGAAGATTCTAAAACAAAATCAAAACTAAGAAAACCTATTTCAATTCAAGTTTCAATCCAGTCCAATAATCCTTATTCAAGAACATAATTCAAATTCAGATGCAACCCTAATTCTAGTATAAAAAATCATTCCAAAAGTTGAAAACTAATTCTTAACTCAAAACTAACAATTTAAACTAACAAACATAACTTGAAAAAACTTAGATTTAAGAACATAATTCAAAAGGTTAAAGTTTAAATACTAATTCAAGATTCTAAAACAAAACTCAAAACTAATTGAAGAACCTATTTCAAATTCAAAGTTCCAAATTCAAGTCAATAATCTTATTCAAGAACATAATTCAAAATTCAAGAACCAACCTAATTCTAGTTCAAAAAATCATTTCTAAAGTTGAAAACTAATTCTTAACTCAAAACTAACAATTTAAACTAACCAACATAACTTAAAAAAACTTAACATAAAAAAACATAGATTCAAAAGTTTAAAGTTAAATACTAATTCAAGTTTCTAAAAGAAAACATAAAACTAATTCAAGAACCTATTTAAAATTCAAAGTTCTCAAATTCAAGTCAATAATCTTATTCAAGAACATAATTCAAAATTCAAGAACCAACCTAATTCTAGTTCAAAATATCATTCCTAAAGTTGAAAACTAATTCTTAACTCAAAACTAACAATTTAAACTAACCAACATAACTTAAAAAAACTTAACATAAAAAAACATAGATTCAAAAGTTTAAAGTTAAATACTAATTCAAGTTTCTAAGAAAACTCAAAACTAATTCAAGAACCTATTTAAAATTCAAAGTTCTCAAATTCAAGTCAATAATCTTATTCAAGAACATAATTCAAAATTCAAGAACCAACCTAATTGTAGTTCAAAAAATCATTCCTAAAATTGAAAACAAATTCTTAACTCAAAACTAACAATTTAAACTAACAAACTTAACTTAAAAACCAATAACTTAAAAAAACTTAGATTGAAGAACCTAATTCAAAAGATTAAAGTTAAATACTAATTCAAGATTCTAAAACGAAACTCAAAACTAATTGTATAACCTATTTCAAATTTAATGTTTCCAAATTCAAGTCAATAATCTTATTAAGAACATAATTTCAAATTCAATAACCAACCTAATTCTAGTTCAAAAAATCATTCCTAAAGTTGAAAACTAATTCTTAACTCAAAACTAACAATTTAAACTAACAAACTTAACTTTAAAAATCTTAATTTAAAAAAAGATAGATTCAAAAATCTAATTCAAAAGGTTAAAGTTAAATACTAATTCAAGATTCTAAAACATAACACAAAACTAATTCAATGACCTATATCAAATTCAAAGTTCCTAAATTCAAGTCAATAATCTTATTTAAGAACATAATTCCAAATTAAAGAACCAACCTAATTCTAGTTCAAAAAATCATTCCTAAAGTTGAAAACTAATTCTTAACTCAAAACTAACAATTTAAACTAACAAACTTAACTTAAAAAGATTAATTCAAAAAAACATAGATTCAAGAATCTAATTCAAAAGGTTAAATTTAAATACTAATTCAAGATTCTAAAACAAAACTCAAAACTAATTTGAACCTATTTCAAATTCAAAGTTCTCAAATTAAAGTCAATAATCTTATTCAAGAACATAATTCAAAATTCAAGATGCAACCTAATTCTAGTTTAAAAAATTATTCCTAAAGTTGAAATTTAATTCTTAACTCAAAACTAACAATTTAAACTAACAAACATAACTTAAAAAAACTTAGATTCAAGAACCTAATTCAAAAGATTAAAGTTAAATACTAATTCAAGATTCTAAAACAAAACTCAAAACTAATTGAAGAACCTATTTCAAATTCAAAGTTCCAAATTCAAGTCAATAATCTTATCAAGAACATAATTCAAAATTCAAGAACCAACCTAATTCTAGTTCAAAATATCATTTCTAAAGTTGAAAACTAATTCTTCACTCAAAACTAACAATTTAAACTAACCAACATTACTTAAAAAAAGTTGACATAAAAAAACATTGATTCAAAAACCTAATTCAAAAGGTTAAAGTTAAATACTAATTAAAGTTTCTAAAAGAAAACTCAAAACTAATTCAAGAACCTATTTCAAATTCAAAATTCTTAAATCCAAGTCAATAATCTTATTCAAAACATAATTCAAAATTCAAGAACCAACCTAATTCTAGTTCAAAAAATCATTGCTAAAGTTGAAAATGAATTCTTTACTCAAAACTAACAATTTAAACTAACAAACCTAAATTTAAAAAAGCTTAACTTAAAAAAACATAGATTCAAAAACCTAATTCAAAAGATAAAGTTAAATACTAATTCAAGTTTCTAAAATAAAACTAAAAACTAATTCAAGAACCTATTTTAAATTCAAAGTTCCAAATTCAAGTCAATAATCTTATTCAAGAACATAATTCAAAATTCAAGAACCAACCTAATTCTAGTTCAAAATATCATTCCTAAAGTTGAAAACTAATTCTTAACTCAAAACTAACAATTTAAACTAACCAACATAACTTAAAAAAACTTGACATAAAAAAACATAGATTCAAAAACCTAATTCAAATGGTTAAAGTTAAATACTAATTCATGATTCTAAAACGAAACTCAAAAAATCATGTCTAAAGTTTAAAACAAATTCTTAACTCAAAACTAACAATTTAAACTAACAAACTTAAACTAACAAACTTAACTTAAAAAAACATAGATTCAAAAAGCTAATCAAAAGATAAAGTTAAATACTAATTCAAGATTCAAAAACAAAACTCAAAACTAATTCAAGAACCTATTTCAAATTCAAAGTTCCCAAATTCAAGTCAATAATCTTATTTAAGAACATAATTCCAAATTCAATAACCAACCTAATTCTAGTTCAAAAAATCATTGCTAAAGTTGAAAATGAATTCTTTACTCAAAACTAACAATTTAAACTAACAAACCTAAATTTAAAAAAGCTTAACTTAAAAAAACATAGATTAAAAAACCTAATTCAAAAGATAAAGTTAAATACTAATTCAAGTTTCTAAAATAAAACTCAAAACTAATTCAAGAACCTATTTTAAATTCAAAGTTCCAAATTCAAGTCAATAATCTTATTCAAGAACATAATTCAAAATTCAAGAACCAACCTAATTCTAGTTCAAAATATCATTCCTAAAGTTGAAAACTAATTCTTAACTCAAAACTAACAATTTAAACTAACCAACATAACTTAAAAAAACTTGACATAAAAGAACATAGATTCAAAAACCTAATTCAAATGGTTAAAGTTAAATACTAATTCATGATTCTAAAACGAAACTCAAAAAATCATGTCTAAAGTTTAAAACAAATTCTTAACTCAAAACTAACAATTTAAACTAACAAACTTAAACTAACAAACTTAACTTAAAAAAACATAGATTCAAAAACCTAATCAAAAGATAAAGTTAAATACTAATTCAAGATTCAAAAACAAAACTCAAAACTAATTCAAGAACCTATTTCAAATTCAATGTTCCCAAATTCAAGTCAATAATCTTATTTAGGAACATAATTCCAAATTCAATAACCAACCTAATTCTAGTTCAAAAAATCATTCTTAAAGTTGAAAACTAATTTTTAACTCAAAACTAACAATTTAAACTAACCAACATAATTTAAAAAAACTTGACATAAAAAAACATAGATTCAAAAACCTAATTCAAAAGGTTAAAGTTAAATACTAATTCAAGTTTCTAAAAGAAAACTCAAAACTAATCCAAGAACCTATTTCAAATTCAAAGTTCTCAAATTCAAGTTAATAATCTTATTCAAGAACATAATTCATAATTCAAGAACCAACCTAATTCTAGTTCAAAAAATCATTCCTAAAGTTGAAAACTAATTCTTAACTCAAAACTAACAATTTAAAATAACAAACTTAGCTTAAAAAAGCTTAACTTAAAAAAACTTAGATATAAGAACCTAATTCAAAAGTTTAAAATTAAATACTAATTCAATATTTAAAAACAAAACACAAAACTAATTCAAGAACCTATTTCACCTATTTCACTAAGCCAAAAATAACATGTAATAGATTGTAAATATACACAAGGAAAAACTAAAATACCCTTAATAAGCAGAAGAATCATAAATAAAGAATTACAAGATCTAAAAGTAAGAGATCCAATAAAGTACGTACATCTAAGTTAAATAATAATTCAAGTTTCTAAAACAAAACTCAAAACTAATTGAAGAACCTATTTCAAATTCAAAGATATCAAATTCAAGTCAATAATCTTATTCAAGAACATAATTCAAAATTCAAGAACCAACTATTCTAGTTCAAAAAATCATTTCTAAAGTTGAAAACTAATTCTTAACTCAAAACTAACAATTTAAACTAACAAACTTAACTTAAAAAATCATAACTTAAAAAAACTTAGATTCAAGAACCTAATTCAAAAGATTAAAGTTAAATACTAATCCAAGATTCTAAAATGAAACTCAAAACTAATTGAAGAACCTATTTCAAATTTAAAGTTTCCAAATTCAAGTCAATAATCTTATTCAATTACATAATTTAAAATTCAATAACCAACCTAATTCTAGTTCAAAAAATCATTCCTAAAGTTGAAAACTAATTCTTAACTCAAAACTAACAATTTAAACTAACAAACTTAACTTAAAAAAAGTTTAATTTTAAAAAACATAGATTCAAAAATCTAATTCAAAAGGTTAAAGTTAAATACTAATTCAAGATTCTAAAACAAAACTCAAATCAATAATCTTATTTAAAAACATAATTCTAAATTCAAGATCAACCTAAATTCAAGTCAATAATCTTATTTAAAAACATAATTCCAAATTCAAGATCAACCTAATTCTAGTTCAAAAAATCATTCCTAAATTTGAAAAGTATTTCTTAACCCAAAACTAACAATTTAATCTAACAAACTTAACTTAAAAAAGATTAATTCAAAAAAAAATAGATTCAAGAATTTAATTCAAAAGGTTAAATTTAAATACTAATTCAAGATTCTAAAACAAAACTCAAAACTAATTGAAGAACCTATTTCAAATTCAAAGTTCCAAATTCAAGTCAATAATCTTATTCAAGAACATAATTCAAAATTCAAGAACCAACCTAATTCTAGTTCAAAATATCATTCTAAAGTTGAAAACTAATTCTTCACTCAAAACTAACAATTTAAACTAACCAACATTACTTAAAAAAAGTTGACATAAAAAAACATTGATTCAAAAATCTAATTCAAAAGGTTAAAGTTAAATACTAATTAAAGTTTCTAAAAGAAAATTCAAAACTAATTCAAGAACCTATTTCAAATTCAAAATTCTTAAATCCAAGTCAATAATCTTATTCAAAACATAATTCAAAATTCAAGAACCAACCTAATTCTAGTTCAAAAAATCATGCTAAAGTTGAAAATGAATTCTTTACTCAAAACTAACAATTTAAACTAACAAACCTAAATTTAAAAAAGCTCAACTTAAAAAAACATAGATTCAAAAACCTAATTCAAAAGATAAAGTTAAATACTAATTCAAGTTTCAAAATAACTGCAAAACTAATTCAAGAACCTATTTAAATTCAAAGTTCCAAATTCAAGTCAATACTCTTATTCAAAGAACAGTAAGACTTCAAAATTCAAGAACCAACTAATTCTTAGTCAAAAATATTCATTCCTAAGTGAAAACTAATTCTTAACTCAAAACTAACAATTTAAACTAACCAACATAACATAAAAAAACTTGACATAAAAAAACATAGATTCAAAAACCTAATTCAAATGGTTAAAGTTAAATACTAATTCATGATTCTAAAACGAAACTCAAAAAATCATGTCTAAAGTTTAAAACAAATTCTTAACTCAAAACTAACAATTTAAACTAACAAACTTAAACTAACAAACTTAACTTAAAAAAACATAGATTCAAAAAGCTAATCAAAAGATAAAGTTAAATACTAATTCAAGATTCAAAAACAAAACTCAAAACTAATTCAAGAACCTATTTCAAATTCAAAGTTCCCAAATTCAAGTCAATAATCTTATTTAAGAACATAATTCCAAATTCAATAACCAACCTAATTCTAGTTCAAAAAATCATTCTTAAAGTTGAAAACTAATTTTTAACTCAAAACTAACAATTTAAACTAACAAACTTAACTTAAAAAAGATTAATTCAAAAAAACATAGATTCAAGAATCTAATTCAAAAGGTTAAATTTAAATACTAATTCAAGATTCTAAAACAAAACTCAAAACTAATTTGAACCTATTTCAAATTCAAAGTTTTCAAATTCAAGTCAATAATCTTATTCAAGAACATAATTCAAAATTCAAGATGCAACCTAATTCTAGTTTAAAAAATTATTCCTAAAGTTGAAAATTAATTCTTAACTCAAAACTAACAATTTAAACTAACAAACATAACTTAAAAAAACTTAGATTCAAGAACCTAATTCAGAAGATTAAAGTTAAATACTAATTCAAGATTCTAAAACAAAACTCAAAACTAATTGAAGAACCTATTTCAAATTCAAAGTTCCAAATTCAAGTCAATAATCTTATTCAAGAACATAATTCAAAATTCAAGAACCAACCTAATTCTAGTTCAAAATATCATTCCTAAAGTTGAAAACTAATTCTTCACTCAAAACTAACAATTTAAACTAACCAACATTACTTAAAAAAAGTTGACATAAAAAAACATTGATTCAAAAATCTAATTCAAAAGGTTAAAGTTAAATACTAATTAAAGTTTCTAAAAGAAAATTCAAAACTAATTCAAGAACCTATTTCAAATTCAAAATTCTTAAATCCAAGTCAATAATCTTATTCAAAACATAATTCAAAATTCAAGAACCAACCTAATTCTAGTTCAAAAAATCATGCTAAAGTTGAAAATGAATTCTTTACTCAAAACTAACAATTTAAACTAACAAACCTAAATTTAAAAAAGCTCAACTTAAAAAAACATAGATTCAAAAACCTAATTCAAAAGATAAAGTTAAATACTAATTCAAGTTTCTAAAATAAAACTAAAAACTAATTCAAGAACCTATTTTAAATTCAAAGTTCCAAATTCAAGTCAATAATCTTATTCAAGAACATAATTCAAAATTCAAGAACCAACCTAATTCTAGTTCAAAATATCATTCCTAAAGTTGAAAACTAATTCTTAACTCAAAACTAACAATTTAAACTAACCAACATAACTTAAAAAAACTTGACATAAAAAAACATAGATTCAAAAACCTAATTCAAATGGTTAAAGTTAAATACTAATTCATGATTCTAAAACGAAACTCAAAAAATCATGTCTAAAGTTTAAAACAAATTCTTAACTCAAAACTAACAATTTAAACAAACAAACTTAAACTAACAAACTTAACTTAAAAAAACATTGATTCAAAAATCTAATTCAAAAGGTTAAAGTTAAATACTAATTAAAGTTTCTAAAAGAAAACTCAAAACTAATTCAAGAACCTATTTCAAATTCAAAATTCTTAAATCCAAGTCAATAATCTTATTCAAAACATAATTCAAAATTCAAGAACCAACCTAATTCTAGTTCAAAAAATCATTGCTAAAGTTGAAAATGAATTCTTTACTCAAAACTAACAATTTAAACTAACAAACCTAAATTTAAAAAAGCTTAACTTAAAAAAACATAGATTAAAAAACCTAATTCAAAAGATAAAGTTAAATACTAATTCAAGTTTCTAAAATAAAACTCAAAACTAATTCAAGAACCTATTTTAAATTCAAAGTTCCAAATTCAAGTCAATAATCTTATTCAAGAACATAATTCAAAATTCAAGAACCAACCTAATTCTAGTTCAAAATATCATTCCTAAAGTTGAAAACTAATTCTTAACTCAAAACTAACAATTTAAACTAACCAACATAACTTAAAAAAACTTGACATAAAAGAACATAGATTCAAAAACCTAATTCAAATGGTTAAAGTTAAATACTAATTCATGATTCTAAAACGAAACTCAAAAAATCATGTCTAAAGTTTAAAACAAATTCTTAACTCAAAACTAACAATTTAAACTAACAAACTTAAACTAACAAACTTAACTTAAAAAAACATAGATTCAAAAACCTAATCAAAAGATAAAGTTAAATACTAATTCAAGATTCAAAAACAAAACTCAAAACTAATTCAAGAACCTATTTCAAATTCAATGTTCCCAAATTCAAGTCAATAATCTTATTTAGGAACATAATTCCAAATTCAATAACCAACCTAATTCTAGTTCAAAAAATCATTCTTAAAGTTGAAAACTAATTTTTAACTCAAAACTAACAATTTAAACTAACCAACATAATTTAAAAAAACTTGACATAAAAAAACATAGATTCAAAAACCTAATTCAAAAGGTTAAAGTTAAATACTAATTCAAGTTTCTAAAAGAAAACTCAAAACTAATCCAAGAACCTATTTCAAATTCAAAGTTCTCAAATTCAAGTTAATAATCTTATTCAAGAACATAATTCATAATTCAAGAACCAACCTAATTCTAGTTCAAAAAATCATTCCTAAAGTTGAAAACTAATTCTTAACTCAAAACTAACAATTTAAAATAACAAACTTAGCTTAAAAAAGCTTAACTTAAAAAAACTTAGATATAAGAACCTAATTCAAAAGTTTAAAATTAAATACTAATTCAATATTTAAAAACAAAACACAAAACTAATTCAAGAACCTATTTCACCTATTTCACTAAGCCAAAAATAACATGTAATAGATTGTAAATATACACAAGGAAAAACTAAAATACCCTTAATAAGCAGAAGAATCATAAATAAAGAATTACAAGATCTAAAAGTAAGAGATCCAATAAAGTACGTACATCTAAGTTAAATAATAATTCAAGTTTCTAAAACAAAACTCAAAACTAATTGAAGAACCTATTTCAAATTCAAAGATATCAAATTCAAGTCAATAATCTTATTCAAGAACATAATTCAAAATTCAAGAACCAACTATTCTAGTTCAAAAAATCATTTCTAAAGTTGAAAACTAATTCTTAACTCAAAACTAACAATTTAAACTAACAAACTTAACTTAAAAAATCATAACTTAAAAAAACTTAGATTCAAGAACCTAATTCAAAAGATTAAAGTTAAATACTAATCCAAGATTCTAAAATGAAACTCAAAACTAATTGAAGAACCTATTTCAAATTTAAAGTTTTCAAATTCAAGTCAATAATCTTATTCAATTACATAATTTAAAATTCAATAACCAACCTAATTCTAGTTCAAAAAATCATTCCTAAAGTTGAAAACTAATTCTTAACTCAAAACTAACAATTTAAACTAACAAACTTAACTTAAAAAAAGTTTAATTTTAAAAAACATAGATTCAAAAATCTAATTCAAAAGGTTAAAGTTAAATACTAATTCAAGATTCTAAAACAAAACTCAAATCAATAATCTTATTTAAAAACATAATTCTAAATTCAAGATCAACCTAAATTCAAGTCAATAATCTTATTTAAAAACATAATTCCAAATTCAAGATCAACCTAATTCTAGTTCAAAAAATCATTCCTAAATTTGAAAAGTATTTCTTAACCCAAAACTAACAATTTAATCTAACAAACTTAACTTAAAAAAGATTAATTCAAAAAAAAATAGATTCAAGAATTTAATTCAAAAGGTTAAATTTAAATACTAATTCAAGATTCTAAAACAAAACTCAAAACTAATTGAAGAACCTATTTCAAATTCAAAGTTCCAAATTCAAGTCAATAATCTTATTCAAGAACATAATTCAAAATTCAAGAACCAACCTAATTCTAGTTCAAAATATCATTCCTAAAGTTGAAAACTAATTCTTCACTCAAAACTAACAATTTAAACTAACCAACATTACTTAAAAAAAGTTGACATAAAAAAACATTGATTCAAAAATCTAATTCAAAGGTTAAAGTTAAATACTAATTAAAGTTTCTAAAAGAAAACTCAAAACTAATTCAAGAACCTATTTCAAATTCAAAATTCTTAAATCCAAGTCAATAATCTTATTCAAAACATAATTCAAAATTCAAGAACCAACCTAATTCTAGTTCAAAAAATCATTGCTAAAGTTGAAAATGAATTCTTTACTCAAAACTAACAATTTAAACTAACAAACCTAAATTTAAAAAAGCTTAACTTAAAAAAACATAGATTCAAAAACCTAATTCAAAAGATAAAGTTAAATACTAATTCAAGTTTCTAAAATAAAACTAAAAACTAATTCAAGAACCTATTTTAAATTCAAAGTTCCAAATTCAAGTCAATAATCTTATTCAAGAACATAATTCAAAATTCAAGAACCAACCTAATTCTAGTTCAAAATATCATTCCTAAAGTTGAAAACTAATTCTTAACTCAAAACTAACAATTTAAACTAACCAACATAACTTAAAAAAACTTGACATAAAAGAACATAGATTCAAAAACCTAATTCAAATGGTTAAAGTTAAATACTAATTCATGATTCTAAAACGAAACTCAAAAAATCATGTCTAAAGTTTAAAACAAATTCTTAACTCAAAACTAACAATTTAAACTAACAAACTTAAACTAACAAACTTAACTTAAAAAAACATAGATTCAAAAAGCTAATCAAAAGATAAAGTTAAATACTAATTCAAGATTCAAAAACAAAACTCAAAACTAATTCAAGAACCTATTTCAAATTCAAAGTTCCCAAATTCAAGTCAATAATCTTATTTAAGAACATAATTCCAAATTCAATAACCAACCTAATTCTAGTTCAAAAAATCATTCTTAAAGTTGAAAACTAATTTTTAACTCAAAACTAACAATTTAAACTAACAAACTTAACTTAAAAAAGATTAATTCAAAAAAACATAGATTCAAGAATCTAATTCAAAAGGTTAAATTTAAATACTAATTCAAGATTCTAAAACAAAACTCAAAACTAATTTGAACCTATTTCAAATTCAAAGTTTTCAAATTCAAGTCAATAATCTTATTCAAGAACATAATTCAAAATTCAAGATGCAACCTAATTCTAGTTTAAAAAATTATTCCTAAAGTTGAAAATTAATTCTTAACTCAAAACTAACAATTTAAACTAACAAACATAACTTAAAAAAACTTAGATTCAAGAACCTAATTCAGAAGATTAAAGTTAAATACTAATTCAAGATTCTAAAACAAAACTCAAAACTAATTGAAGAACCTATTTCAAATTCAAAGTTCCAAATTCAAGTCAATAATCTTATTCAAGAACATAATTCAAAATTCAAGAACCAACCTAATTCTAGTTCAAAATATCATTCTAAAGTTGAAAACTAATTCTTCACTCAAAACTAACAATTTAAACTAACCAACATTACTTAAAAAAAGTTGACATAAAAAAACATTGATTCAAAAATCTAATTCAAAAGGTTAAAGTTAAATACTAATTAAAGTTTCTAAAAGAAAACTCAAAACTAATTCAAGAACCTATTTCAAATTCAAAATTCTTAAATCCAAGTCAATAATCTTATTCAAAACATAATTCAAAATTCAAGAACCAACCTAATTCTAGTTCAAAAAATCATTGCTAAAGTTGAAAATGAATTCTTTACTCAAAACTAACAATTTAAACTAACAAACCTAAATTTAAAAAAGCTCAACTTAAAAAAACATAGATTCAAAAACCTAATTCAAAAGATAAAGTTAAATACTAATTCAAGTTTCTAAAATAAAACTAAAAACTAATTCAAGAACCTATTTTAAATTCAAAGTTCCAAATTCAAGTCAATAATCTTATTCAAGAACATAATTCAAAATTCAAGAACCAACCTAATTCTAGATCAAAATATCATTCCTAAAGTTGAAAACTAATTCTTAACTCAAAACTAACAATTTAAACTAACCAACATAACTTAAAAAAACTTGACATAAAAAAACATAGATTCAAAAACCTAATTCAAATGGTTAAAGTTAAATACTAATTCATGATTCTAAAACGAAACTCAAAAAATCATGTCTAAAGTTTAAAACAAATTCTTAACTCAAAACTAACAATTTAAACAAACAAACTTAAACTAACAAACTTAACTTAAAAAAACATAGATTCAAAAACCTAATCAAAAGATAAAGTTAAATACTAATTCAAGATTCAAAAACAAAACTCAAAACTAATTCAAGAACCTATTTCAAATTCAAAGTTCCCAAATTCAAGTCAATAATCTTATTTAAGAACATAATTCCAAATTCAATAACCAACCTAATTCTAGTTCAAAAAATCATTCTTAAAGTTGAAAACTAATTTTTAACTCAAAACTAACAATTTAAACTAACCAACATAATTTAAAAAAACTTGACATAAAAAAACATAGATTCAAAAACCTAATTCAAAAGGTTAAAGTTAAATACTAATTCAAGTTTCTAATAGAAAACTCAAAACTAATACAAGAACCTATTTCAAATTCAAAGTTCTCAAATTCAAGTTAATAATCTTATTCAAGAACATAATTCATAATTCAAGAACCAACCTAATTCTAGTTCAAAAAATCATTCCTAAAGTTGAAAACTAATTCTTAACTCAAAACTAACAATTTAAAATAACAAACTTAGCTTAAAAAAGCTTAACTTAAAAAAACTTAGATATAAGAACCTAATTCAAAAGTTTAAAATTAAATACTAATTCAATATTTAAAAACAAAACACAAAACTAATTCAAGAACCTATTTCACCTATTTCACTAAGCCAAAAATAACATGTAATAGATTGTAAATATACACAAGGAAAAACTAAAATACCCTTAATAAGCAGAAGAATCATAAATAAAGAATTACAAGATCTAAAAGTAAGAGGTCCAATAAAGTACGTACATCTAAGTTAAATAATAATTCAAGTTTCTAAAACAAAACTCAAAACTAATTGAAGAACCTATTTCAAATTCAAAGATATCAAATTCAAGTCAATAATCTTATTCAAGAACATAATTCAAAATTCAAGAACCAACTATTCTAGTTCAAAAAATCATTTCTAAAGTTGAAAACTAATTCTTAACTCAAAACTAACAATTTAAACTAACAAACTTAACTTAAAAAATCATAACTTAAAAAAACTTAGATTCAAGAACCTAATTCAAAAGATTAAAGTTAAATACTAATCCAAGATTCTAAAATGAAACTCAAAACTAATTGAAGAACCTATTTCAAATTTAAAGTTTTCAAATTCAAGTCAATAATCTTATTCAATTACATAATTTAAAATTCAATAACCAACCTAATTCTAGTTCAAAAAATCATTCCTAAAGTTGAAAACTAATTCTTAACTCAAAACTAACAATTTAAACTAACAAACTTAACTTAAAAAAAGTTTAATTTTAAAAAACATAGATTCAAAAATCTAATTCAAAAGGTTAAAGTTAAATACTAATTCAAGATTCTAAAACAAAACTCAAATCAATAATCTTATTTAAAAACATAATTCTAAATTCAAGATCAACCTAAATTCAAGTCAATAATCTTATTTAAAAACATAATTCCAAATTCAAGATCAACCTAATTCTAGTTCAAAAAATCATTCCTAAATTTGAAAAGTATTTCTTAACCCAAAACTAACAATTTAATCTAACAAACTTAACTTAAAAAAGATTAATTCAAAAAAAAATAGATTCAAGAATTTAATTCAAAAGGTTAAATTTAAATACTAATTCAAGATTCTAAAACAAAACTCAAAACTAATTCAAAAACCTATTTCAAATTCAAAGTTCCTAAATTCAAGTCAATAATCTTATTTAAGAACATAATTCCAAATTCAAGAACCAACCTAATTCTAGTTCAAAAAATCATTCCTAAACTTGAAAATTAATTATTAACTCAAAACTAACAATTTAAACTGACAAACTTAACTTAAAAAAGCTTAACCTAAAAAAACATATATTCAAAAATCTAATTCAAAAGGTTAACGTTAAATACTAATTCAAGATTCTAAAACAAAACTCAAAACTAATTCAAGAACCTATTTCAAATTCAAAGTTCCTAAATTCAAGTCAATAATCTTATTTATGAACATAATTCCAAATTCAAGAACCAACCTAATTCTAGTTCAAAAAATCATTCATAAACTTGAAAACTAATTCTTAACCCAAAACTAACAATTTAATCTAACAAACTTAACTTAAAAAAGATTAATTCAAAAAAACATAGATTCAAGAATCTAATTCAAAAGGTTAAATTTAAATAATAATTCAAGAATCTAAAATAAAACTCAAAACTAATTCAAGAACCTATTTCAAATTCAAAGTTTCTAATTTCAAGTCAATAATCTTATTTAAGAACATAATTCCAAATTCAAGAAACCAACCTAATTCTAGTTCAAAAAATCATTCCTAAACTTGAAAATTAATTCTTAACTCAAAACTAACAATTTAAACTAACAAACTTAACTTAAAAAAGCTTTACCTAAAAAAACATATATTCAAAAAGCTAATTCAAAAGGTTAAAGTTAAATACTAATTCAATATTCTAAAACAAAACTCAAAACTAATTCAAGAACCTATTTCAAATTCAAAGTTCCTAAATTCAAGTCAATAATCTTATTTATGAACATAATTCCAAATTCAAGAACCAACCTAATTCAAGTTCAAAAAATCATTCCAAAACTAGAAAACTAATTCTTAACCCAAAACTAACAATTTAATCTAACAAACTTAACTTTAAAAGATTAATTAAAAAAAACATAGATTCAAGAATCTAATTCAAAAGTTTAAATTTAAATACTAATTCAAGGTTTTAAAATAAAACTCAAAAGTAATTAAGAACCTATTTCAAATTCAAAGTTCCCAAATTCAAGTCAATAATCTTATTCAAGAACATAATTCAAAATTCAAGAACCAACCTAATTCTAGTTACAAAAAACATTCCTAAAGTTGAAAACTAATTCTTAACTCAAAGCTAACAATTTAAACTAACAAACATAACTTAAAAAAACTTAACTTAAAAAAACTTAGATTCAAGAACCTAATTCAAAAGGTTAAAGTTAAATACTAATTCAAGATTCTAAAACAAAACTCAAAACTAATTGAAGAACCTATTTCAAATTCAAAGTTCCCAAATTCAAGTCAATAATCTTATTCAAGAACATAATTCAAAATTCAAGAACCAACCTAATTCTAGTTCAAAAAATCATTCCAAAAGTTGAAAACTAATTCTTAACTCAAAACTAACAATTTAAACTAACCAACATAACTTAAAAAACTTAACATAAAAAAAACATAGATTCAAAAACCTAATTCAAAAGATTAAAGTTAAATACTAATTTAAGTTTCTAAAAGAAAACTCAAAACTAATTCAAGAACCTATTTCAAATTCATAGTTCTCAAATTCAAATCAATAATCTTATTCAAGAACATAATACAAAATTCAAGAACCAACCTAATTCTAGTTCAAAAAATCATTCCTAAAGTTGAAAACAAATTGTTAACTCAAAACTAACAATTTAAACTTACAAACTTAACTTAAAAAACCATAACTTAAAAAAACTTAGATTCAAGAACCTAATTCAAAAGATTAAAGTTAAATACTAATTCATGATTCTAAAATAAAACTCCAAACTAATTGAATAACCTATTTAAAATTTAATGTTTCCAAATTCAAGTCAATAATCTTATTCAAGAACATAATTTCAAATTTAATAACCAACCTAATTCTAGTTCAAAAAAGTATTCCTAAAGTTGAAAACTAATTCTTAACTCAAAACTAAAAATTTAAACTAACAAACTTAACTTAAAAAAGTTTAATCTAAAAAACATAGATTCAAAAATCTAATTCAAAAGGTTAAAGTTAAATACTAATTCAAGATTCTAAAACAAAACACAAAACTAATTCAATAACCTATATCAAATTCAAAGTTCCTAAATTCAAGTCAATAATCTTATTTAAGAACATAATTTCCAAATTCAAGAACCAACCTAATTCTAGTTCAAAAAATCATTCCTAAAGTTGAAAACTAATCTTAACTCAAAACTAACAATTTAAACTAACAAACTTAACTTAAAAAAGATTAATTCAAAAAAACATAGATTCAAGAATCTAGTTCAAAAGGTTAAATTTAAATACTAATTCAAGATTCTAAAACAAAACTCAAAACTAATTAAGAACCTATTTCAAATTCAAAGTTCCCAAATTCAAGTCAATAATCTTATTCTAGAACATAATTCAAAATTCAAGATGCAACCTAATTCTAGTTTAAAAAATCATTCCTAAAGTTGAAAACTAATTCTTAACTCAAAACTAACAATTTAAACTAACAAACATAACTTAAAAAAACTTAGATTCAAGAACCTAATTCAAAAGGTTAAAGTTAAATACTAATTCAAGATTCTAAAACAAAACTCAAAACTAATTGAAGAACCTATTTCAAATTCAAAGTTTCGAAATTCAAATCAATAATCTTATTCAAGAACATAATTCCAAATTCAAGAACCAACCTAATTCAAAAAATCATTTCTAAAGTTGAAAACTAATTTTTTAACTCAAAACTAATAATTTAAACTAACAAACTTAACTTAAAAACCATAACTTAAAAAAACTTAGATTGAAGAACCTAATTCAAAATATTAAAGTTAAATACTAATTCATGATTCTAAAACGAAACTCAAAACTAATTGAATAACCTATTTAAAATTTAATGTTTCCAAATTCAAGTCAATAATCTTATTCAAGAACATAATTTCAAATTCAATAACCAACCTAATTCTAGTTCAAAAAAGTATTCCTAAAGTTGAAAACTAATTCTTAACTCAAAACTAAAAATTTAAACTAACAAACTTAACTTAAAAAAGTTTAATCTAAAAAACATAGATTCAAAAATCTAATTCAAAAGGTTAAAGTTAAATACTAATTCAAGATTCTAAAACAAAACACAAAACTAATTCAATAACCTATATCAAATTCAAAGTTCCTAAATTCAAGTCAATAATCTTATTTAAGAACATAATTCCAAATTCAAGAACCAACCTAATTCTAGTTCAAAAAATCATTCCTAAAGTTGAAAACTAATTCTTAACTCAAAACTAACAATTTAAACTAACAAACTTAACTTAAAAAAGATTAATTCAAAAAAACATAGATTCAAGAATCTAATTCAAAAGGTTAAATTTAAATACTAATTCAAGATTCTAAAACAAAACTCAAAACTAATTAAGAACCTATTTCAAATTCAAAGTTCCCAAATTCAAGTCAATAATCTTATTCAAGAACATAATTCAAAATTCAAGATGCAACCTAATTCTAGTTTAAAAAATCATTCCTAAAGTTGAAAACTAATTCCTAACTCAAAACTAACAATTTAAACTAACAAACATAACTTAAAAAAACTTAGATTCAAGAACCTAATTCAAAAGGTTAAAGTTAAATACTAATTCAAGAATCTAAAATAAAACTCAAAACTAATTGAAGAACCTATTTCAAATTCAAAGTTTCGAAATTCAAATCAATAATCTTATTCAAGAACATAATTCCAAATTCAAGAACCAACCTCAAGAACATAATTTCAAATTCAATAACCAACCTAATTCTAGTTCAAAAAATCATTACTAAAGTTGAAAACTAATTATTAATTCAAAACTAACAATTTAAACTAATAAACTTAACTTAAAAAAGTTTAACTTAAAAAAACATAGATTCAAAAATCTAATTCAAAAGGTTAAAGTTTAATACTAATTCAAGATTCTAAAACATAACACAAAACTAATTCAATAACCTATATCAAATTCAAAGTTCCTAAATTCAAGTCAATAATCTTATTTAAGAACATAATTCCAAATTCAAGAACCAACCTAATTCTAGTTCAAAAAATCATTCCTAAAGTTGAAAACTAATTCTTAACTCAATACTAACAATTTATACTAACAAACTTAACTTAAAAAAGATTAATTCAAAAAAACATAGATTCAGGAATCTAAATTCAAAAGGTTAAATTTAAATACTAATTCAAGATTCTAAAACAAAAACTCAAAACTAATTAAGAACCTATTTCAAATTCAAAGTTCCCAAATTCAAGTCAATAATCTTATTCAAGAACATAATTCAAAATTCAAGATGCAACCTAATTCTAGTTTAAAAAATCATTCCTAAAGTTGAAAACTAATTCCTAACTCAAAACTAACAATTTAAACTAACAAACATAACTTAAAAAAACTTAGATTCAAGAACCTAATTCAAAAGGTTAAAGTTAAATACTAATTCAAGAATCTAAAATAAAACTCAAAACTAATTGAAGAACCTATTTCAAATTCAAAGTTTCGAAATTCAAATCAATAATCTTATTCAAGAACATAATTCCAAATTCAAGAACCAACCTCAAGAACATAATTTCAAATTCAATAACCAACCTAATTCTAGTTCAAAAAATCATTACTAAAGTTGAAAACTAATTATTAATTCAAAACTAACAATTTAAACTAATAAACTTAACTTAAAAAAGTTTAACTTAAAAAAACATAGATTCAAAAATCTAATTCAAAAGGTTAAAGTTTAATACTAATTCAAGATTCTAAAACATAACACAAAACTAATTCAATAACCTATATCAAATTCAAAGTTCCTAAATTCAAGTCAATAATCTTATTTAAGAACATAATTCCAAATTCAAGAACCAACCTAATTCTAGTTCAAAAAATCATTCCTAAAGTTGAAAACTAATTCTTAACTCAAAACTAACAATTTAAACTAACAAACTTAACTTAAAAAAGATTAATTCAAGAAAAATATAGATTCAAGAATCTAATTCAAAAGGTTAAATTTAAATACTAATTCAAGATTCTAAAACAAAACTCAAAACTAATTAAGAACCTATTTCAAATTCAAAGTTCCCAAATTCAAGTCAATAATCTTATTCAAGAACATAATTCAAAATTCAAGAACCAACCTAATTCTAGTTCAAAAAATCATTCCAAAAGTTGAAAACTAATTCTTAACTCAAAACTAACAATTTAAACTAACAAACATAACTTGAAAAAACTTAGATTTAAGAACATAATTCAAAAGGTTAAAGTTAAATACTAATTCAAGATTCTAAAACAAAACTCAAAACTAATTCAAGAACCTATTTCAAATTCAAAGTTCTCAAATTCAAGTCAATAATCTTATTCAAGAACATAATTCAAAATTCAAGAACCAACATAATTCTAGTTCAAAAAATCATTTCTAAAGTTGAAAACTAATTCTTAACTCAAAACTAACAATTTAAACTAACAAACCTAAATTTTAAAAAGCTTAACTTAAAAAAACATAGATTCAAGAACCTAATTCAAAAGGTTAAAGTTAAATACTAATTCAAGTTTCTAAAACAAAACTCAAAACTAATTCAAGAACCTATTTCAAATTCAAAGTTCCAAATTCAAGTCAATAATCTTATTCAAGAACATAATTCAAAATTCAAGAACCAACCTAATTCTAGTTCAAAATATCATTCCTAAAGTTGAAAACTTCTAATGAAGAAGACAACTGTATAGCAGGAGAATCTCAGAGTATTCATAGCACAGAAGAAATGGACATTGAAATGTTTTTACAACAGTTCAAGAACCAGATAGAAGAATCTTCCAGCTCGGATAAAGGAAAGCAGATTGCTAAAGAGTAGAGGACAAGACGTCAGATGTCAACTTTATTAAAGTTGAAATTATTTGAATTATTGTAACTTTTATAAAGTAGAGGACCCAGGTCCAATAATGTAATATGACGTAAGCACTTACGTCATGAAGTTTAAATTTTTCTGTCAATCCCTTCTATAAAAGGGTTACTTATTGTATATAGAAGGGAGGCTTCAGCCAACCCTTCAGATATTACTCTCTCTGTATTTCCATAG
Source organism: Jaltomata sinuosa (assembly GCA_003996215.1). Lineage (NCBI taxonomy): Eukaryota > Viridiplantae > Streptophyta > Magnoliopsida > Solanales > Solanaceae > Jaltomata > Jaltomata sinuosa. Next base: position 20,717 of record QJPP01005516.1, read on the forward strand.
TACTGAAATAAAATTATTGTGCATAGTTTAAAGAATCACTGGTCTTCACCTAAGGTATTTATCTTTTCCAATCTTTAACTTCAATTGTTTTAAGATTTTGTAGCCGAAATGATAGGCTAAACAACTCGTGTTGGACTAACCGCAACTGCAACTATTAAGACATGGTGAGAAAAAGACTGTTCCGATGTCTCTAAGGTCAATCTAGTATAGTCAAGGGATAGAAAGAACTTGGCTTAGTCCGGAGTTCCTGGTTAGGCCCATGTCAGCCATGTGGAGGCATTTATTTAGGCTAGATTGGAACCGTAAAAGTTCTTTGTATTCCCAGATTATATGAGTCGTAAAAGAACCTGTAGTTACATCGAAGCGATCCTGATTCTCCCCTGGTATCAGAGCCATGTTATTAATAGTAGTAGATGGTGGTAGTCCAACACATCTTATTTTTATGAACATCCTTAAGAAGCACACTACTGTTAAGAATAGTAGAAAAGAAGAATATGATATGCCTCAACAATTGGATCTTCTTAATAAATGGACGATTCCTAAAATCCAACCCAAGGTTATATACCAAATGGATACTTTTGAAAAAATAGGATTTAAACAAATTGTAAAAACCACAGAGGAAACTATTACGGTGGACTCTGATCATGGTACTTTTAGATTGCTGTCGGAAAGTGATTTTGCCCCTTATAGGGAAACTCATAGATTTATGCATATTGGTTTAGTACAAGTTGCCTTTAAGCCACTCACTTTGAGAGGTTTACCTGAGAGCTTTATAGCAGCTCTGAGAGATGGCAGAAATCAGAACTGGAAAAAATCCCTTATAGGAACGGTTCAAACCAGTTTAGCCTATGGCCCTGTTTATTTTAATGCCTACCCTAATTTGCAAATTTCTTTGAATGATGAGAATTCTCTGAATACTTTAATATTAAGCATAAAATTACATGGTTATGATTATTTGCCTGGTACTGAAGTTATATGTATCTGTTATAGGATTTACTATAAACCATTATACACTTTGAACCCTATGTGTAAAATCATGGATTTTAAAAATGAAACGATTCTTATAGAAACAAATTTTAGTAAGTCAAAAATTATAACTAGAAGGCCTATTAAATGGGATGAAATTAATTTTCCTAAAGAATGGGTGATTGAAGAGGCTGTTCCACCCAAAAATAATATAAATTCTGATATTTCTGACATTGAACAAACTCCTGATGGGACGGTAAGAATCAAATTCACTGATCAAAATTTGTTAATGAGTTATGCGGATAATATAGACTTTTCTTCTAGAATGTTTAGATCTAACTCATCTTATATATCTCCTGCTATACAGTTGTCTTCTTCATTAGAAGTGGCCTTGGATATATTATCTGAGAATTCTATACCCATATTTTTTGCTAAATCTTTTTTAACTTCTTCCATATATGATGCAAGGAGTTCCGATTTAGAAATAGTTCCTTGTTTCATCTGCAATTTTCTGGTTATATGTTTAAAAGGACTAATATCATCCTTTTCTTGTATAACTTTTGTTTGGTTTCTGCTAGTCTCAATGGCCACATTAATTGAGTCTATTATCTCACGTCCATGAAGTTTTCCCTCCATATCTTTTTGGAGTAATTTACTCCAAAATTTTGTATGAAACTTCCTTTTTAAGCAAGGAAACCCTTCTTCATTCGTATGAACTTCTATGGTCCATTTCATTATCCATGGGATAGAAAATTCTATAAAGAAATACATCAAGGATATTTCCTTAAAATATATGTCTTCTTGTTGTAGTCTCATTATTTTGGGAGAAACATCCACCCATTCAGCATATAATTTTTTATAATCCTCTGGAAGGATATTCAAGGTTGGGCCATATAAAGTCACCACTGACAGAACCAATTTGGTATATGTTGTCTGAATACATTTGAACATATTTTAATGAACAATGAATGCTTCTTATTAGCATTTTCATATAATAAGGCTTTATTAAAGCTCTCAATATAGTCCCAGTAATTAAACTTAACAGCTATTCTCTGTTCTGGATGGGTATATTTTTTTTCCTTCATCATACTGATTCCCCATTCTTCTGGGGTGAATATCTTTTTTATAATAATTTTTGAAAAGTTATAAACTTTTCTTGTATTTGCTGGGAAAAAATGTTGGAATTCAGCAGACCCAATAGATGAGAGTATAATCTCATAATGCATTCTATATTTATATGTTGGGACAGCATATGATGCCGTATCAAAATATCTTGACATGATTTGCCAAGGATCATCTCTCCATTGTAAATCCCTTGGCTCTAGAAGAAGTATTACTTCATCTTTCTCATTTTTATCGTATATCTCAATATTTTCACCCACTTCTTCATTGACGATAGCTGAATATGATGGTGGTGCATTGTTCCTTGATTGTATGAAATTCATGAATTCTTTATATGTCACGACCCAATTTCTCGGTCATGATGGCACCTACAACCGCCGGTAGGTGAACCAATCCCCGTAGCCCAGAACAGTTAGTAATGGGCTACTATCTAGCAGATAAGGGAACAAGACTAATAAAATAGATAACAGGGATATAAATATATACATATGCTGAAACTAAACCAAACCCAAGACCTGGTATCATAGTACAGAGCCAAACTACATACATGGAGTGCAAATAAACCAAAAGAATATATACAGATGTCTCTGAATGGTAATAGAGTACATGAAGCAACAGATAAACTAAAGCTAAGCTCCGATCGCCAAGAGCTCACCCTCAGCCTGAAGTAGTCCCCGACAGATCTCCAAGCACGAATCACAACGATCTAACGGCGATGGCCCACGCTAGGATCTGCACCCAAAGATGCAGGGGGTAGGGGTGAGCACTAAATGCGAAGCATAAGGTACCCAGTAGGTATCATAGGCCGACTGGGCACATATAAGATAAAAGCGCAGTAATAGACAGAATAGAAGCAAGTAGTCACAGAAATCAACGAAAGGTACACATGAACTAGCCCAGAGGGAAATCAACAGAACCACATGTGAGGCTAGCAAGCAGAACATACACACCAAAGGCACAGGTGAAAGTAAGAAATAACGCACCTGGGGTCCTTACAATAACAGTGTATGTAAAATAAGTTTACGAAATGGACGGTATACCGGTAACCTCAAGTGTAAGAAGAAGAGAGAAAGAGTAATAATAGGCATGCTCAGAGACATGAATCAAACTCAACTAATCATACCAATCTCATACTTATCCATAATAGAGAACAATTCTGCAAGTAAAAAGCAAAAGTCTACCTACAGTCCCCCGGCCGCCCATACAACCGAGGAACACAAACAAGTGAAAACAAACCCTCCAGCATCCCATACTACCGGAGCGTACAATCAGCAAACAGCAAACAAGGGTGGAGCCTCAAACAATGAATGATATGATGCATGAAGATCTCAAGTGCCATGGTATCTCTGTATGTACCTCCTCCGGCGCCGATCCGGCCCAGCAGGTAGGTTCCATGGAAGGACACTGCCCGTATACCTCTACTCCACCGTATACCCCCTCCGACACACGCAGCCCGTAGCCCCTGGCCCGGATAGCAAGGTCCATGGAGGTCCCAGACCCCATACTAAAACTCAGTATCAGAACATGTATCAAGATAGAGACCCAGTCTCGATATCAAGATAGAGACTCAGTCTCGAATATGCATGCCCAGACCCTGTCCAGGACTAAAAATAGTAGGAAAATATCTCAAAAACCTCTCCAAGGGTGCCCGGGCGTAGCCGGGTCTAAACAGTAAAAAGTCATCTCAGGTGCTCGGTCTGACCGAGGCTAAAAATCATCTCAAGTAACAAGAAAATTCAACTAGCACCCCGGCCCTGCCGAGTCTAGCGATAATCATAAAACTGATGATTTTAAACATAATTTTACTTTCTTGCCCAAAAATCTCCACAAGTGAAATCAACCATTTCCAAATCATTTCCATCAAAAACGGGCCCCCAGGCCATGCAAGGTTTAGAAAACAGTGTCAGTAGGCCCGAAGCCAAAACCACAGTAAAACGTGGATAAAACCTCTTTATATGCATGGAAATGGTATGATCACACACAATAGCTGCCCCGCAGCTCACAATCAACCTATCGACCCTGCACAGGCCCACAGTTACTCAGCAAGCATAACCAGCCTAGAAGGATAATTCTATGCCCGGGACTCGCGGACATTCCCAAAATCCCACCTTCTATGTTCCAGAGTCAACAAGGCCTCACAGGACCACAAGGGTAAATAAAATATAACGGCAAATACTACAAGCAACGGAGGAACAAAAGTAGGCGGACATGAAATAAGCGGTCGAGGTCTGTGGTACCAACCTAATAAACCAACCCAAGGATGCCCATTAATACAATTTTATTCTATATATGCGGAGTCTAGGGAAAATAAACCGTAACCTACCTATCGTCCGACGACAAGCTGCTAGAACAACGATGTCCAAGCTCGAACCACTCCAAGAAAATCCAAAACTAAATCGGAATCGGAATCGGATTTGGGCTTGAATAACTTGACGTAGATAATTGACTTACTTTATCAAATATATTTTTCTCACCACAAAATCTAACACGTGAAAGAATATTTGATAATGTGCATCGTTGTATGAAACAGTAATATACATATATGTATACAACTTTCAGCAAAGTCAATGGGTGACTCACTTTAATATTTGCTGCCAATTAGCCACCTAGCAGCTACTACATGCTTGCTGCTTTGCCTCACCTCCACGTGTTGTGGAGGTGGCAATATTTAATATTTTCCAGCCCGTTATGTATGTATTCGGGTATTGAATAAATTCGTGGTAAAATAAATATAATATTTTAAATAGACCATAATTCATAGAAAATTATTTCAAACAAAACCTACTATATTATAATAATAATTTCCAACATAAATAAATTTACTAACTCCGGTAAAATATTACGGTGTATAAAAACCTTATAAAATAAATACATATACAATTATAATGTAACAAAATATTTCCCATAAACCTTTAAAATATTTTGAAAAGGCAATAATAATATAATTTTTACCAAATTCAACTTTTAAATAAAATATTTTCAAATACACGCACGATGTTAATAAAATTCTTAAATCTAGACTCGCAATTCACCAACGCACGATTTTGATACTCCAGAATTCTCTCGGGATCCTCCCTTATGTTTTATCACTGTTTCGGAACTGAAATGGCATTTTAAAACATGAAGTCGAGGCTTAAATCGAGTTTAACCCGACCCGGTTCGCGACCCGGTTTGCAACCCGTTTTCTGCCAGACAGTCCACGGTAAAACAGTCATAACTCTTTACTCCGAGATCAGTTGGACGTGAGGTTTCATGTGTTGGAAACTAGACTCGTAGACCTTCGATTTGGTATTTCGGGGGACTTCTAACTCTTTATATATTGAGAGAAAAGCCCTGATACATTTGACCCAAAGTTCAGAAAATTTGTTAAAGGTCTTACGATATCTTTTGTCGATTTGCTTGACTTCAAAACTTAAACGTGGAAATGACCGGAAGGGTCATTACATTATACATCGGGTGTTCGGTACTAATTCCCGAGATACCTGTAGAAGTACCTGTAGAGGTACCTGCAATGTTTGAGGTTATTAGCCTCTGGTTTCCAAATTGATCCAGAATAATATTATCTCTACTCATGGATGTTCTTCCTCTTCCTCTTCCTCTATTAGAGGAAGAATTTCCCGATGGCCGCATTATCCTGTATTCAGAAAACAAAGAATTATTAACTCAAATATTCTCTAGTAAGGAAATCGGGAAGACTATTATCTATTCCCTTCTTATAATGTATCTCAAAATCAAATGGTGCTAATAAGGCTTGCCATCTTGCAAACATTTGTTTAGAAACATCATGCTTTACATCTTTATTAAAGATGAATTTAGCTGTTTGACAATCGGTTTTTATGATAAACTTTTGATTATATAAATCTCCTTGGAATTTTAAAACACTTTTGACTATAGCTAGAATTTCTTTAGCTACAGTAGCATAATTGTTTTGACTATTATTCCATTTTCCTGAATAAAATTGTATAAGATATTCTTGTTTTTCAGCTGGAGAAATTTGTTTTAAAATTTCCCCATAACCAATATCAGAGGCATCTGTCTCCACTATCTTTTGCCAATTTGGATTAGCCAAAGTGAGACATGGTAGGTTATTAACCTTTGCCTTAATATGCTTAACTGCTTTTGTATGATCATCAGTCCAAGCTTTAGGGCTTTTCTTTAACCTGTCATATAATATGGCTGTGTCTTTAGCTAAATCCTTTATAAAAGGAGAAATGTAATTTAAACTTCCTAAGAAACATTGAAGCTGAGTTTTATCAGTAATGACGTCAGGAAATTTAGACGCAAACTCAATACTTCTCTGAATTGGAATAATTTTTCCTTTCTCAATATTATGACCCAAGAATCTAACATTGGTTTGGAAAATATGCATTTTTGGTCTAGATATAACCAAACTATTTTGGATTATAATTTTCTTGAATAAGTCAAGATGCTTAAAATGCATTTCTAAGGTTTTTGAGAATACCAAATATCATCTATATAAACAATGATAAAATTGCTAAAAGTGTTAAAAATATCATTCATTATTTTTTGAAATTCGAAAGGGGCATTTTTTAACCCAAACGGCATAACATTCCACTCATATTGTCCCATTGGGACGTTAAAGGCTTTCTTATATTTATCTTTTTCAGAAATTTGAATTTGCCAATAACCTGATTTTAAATCAAATTTTGAAAATATTATAGCTTCATGAAGTCTATCTAATAAATCTTTTTTATTAGGAATAGGATATCTAATCCATTTCAAAACTTTATTTAGAGGTTTGTAATTTATGACCAATCTGGGCACTCCTCTCTCTTGTTCTCCGTGTTTATTAACATAGAAAGTAGTGCAAGACCATGGAGATTTTGAGGGTCTTATTAATCCCTTTTGAAGAAGAGTATCAATCTCTTTTTTACATAAATCCAAATATTCTGAATTCATTTGGCAAGGTCTTGCCTTAGTGAGAATATTATCCTCAGAAAATTCTTCCTCATAAGGAAGACTTACCACATGTTTTTTTCTCTCCCAAAACACATTTGGGTGGTCTCCACATATCTGTAGGGAGAATTGATTCTTTAAAATTTCAATTTTCCCTCGGATCTTAGGATTTTGTAAAGTCTCTTCTATAGTAAGACTACAAATCTCATTCTTAAGAAAGTCGATTTGTTTATTTTTTAGAGAAATCATGTCTTTAACCTCATTAATGAATTTTGAGAATGGTTGAGATATAAAATCTATTCTCATTTTTCTTCCCTCAAAAGTGCCTGTTATTCTAGTTTCATCCCAGAGAGTTATGGGATAAATATGCCAGAAAAAAGGCATTCCTAAAATAATTTCGTTAGAAATGTTTTTTCTTAAAACAAAACTTTCAGGCGTACATATATTATTTATACAAATATATGCTTTAGGAATCTTATATTCAATATCCATTTTATGACCACTAGCATTTCGAAGACTATGAGTAGTTTTTTTAAATTATTTTGATGGAATTAATCCTTCCTGAATATAATTTAAATCAGCTCCGCTATCAATAAGAGCAACAAAATCTTTTTTTAAGTTATAATCAATAAAAAGCGTTATTTTTGCCAAAGGTTTATGAGCTGTAATTAGCTCGATAGTTTCTAAGAATAAATTCTTATTACTTGTAAATTCACTGGAGATATCAGGAAAATTCTCTCCAGGGATGTCAGGGAGGTCATCATCAACCATAACCTGTTTCCCATTACCTTTATTTTCTATATGACTAATTCTCTCATCTAGAACCATATTATGATCCTTTAGAGAAGATATTTCTTTTTTGAGATTATTAATCTCTTCCATCAAGTCTTGAATGGTAGTAGGGATATGATCCCTTTGAGACCTAAGGTTTAACTGTCTCTTTACTTCTGCCATGGTATAAGCATTATGATGGGAGGTATTATTTTTAGGAATACTAGTATTACCAGTGGAAGTACTAGTATTACCAATTTTGTCAATAATTTGTGACCTCAGCGTTGGATCATCAATCATCTTGAGAATTTCCATCCAATTATCATTACTGATGACATTAATATTTAAATCTTTGAACTGAGAATATAACTGATAGAATTCATCCTTATCTTTATTATCACAAGGTTGGCCAATCTGGCAAGACGTACATTCTTCCTCTGAAGTGGTCATGTAGTCCTCTTCATGAAGAACCTTTAGGTCTTCACTTGTAGAGGATTCTTCTCCATCACTATTGTTTTGGCTCGAATTTTCCGGAGAAGAGTTAAGGAGGATTTTATATAAAGAATCCTTTATATTATCTTCTAGGTCAAGACTTTTGATCTTATCTTTAACCATACAATCTCTCGCTTAATGCCCTATTCTACCACATTTGTGGCAAGCATTTGGTCTATAATTCTTATAAAACTCCTTTTTCCCTTTATAATCCATTTTTCTCTTTTCACGCTTGTCTAAGCGTTTCTTTTTCCTGTGCTGCCTATAAGGCTTTTCCTTATAATCTCTTTTTCCTCTATGTCTATTAGACTTTCTAGAGGATTCAGGCATATCAATAGCAAATTGTTCACAAAATTCTCCTAATTGTTGTTTCTCATTCAAGTGATATCTCTTGATTTGTTAATTCAACTTGATCTCGTTGCATAAAGAGAGACCTTCTTGGGTACAAACACTTATAAGTTTTCCATAGGTATACTCATCGTAATTAATACTCACTCCGTCTCCTCTAAGGGCTTTCCTAACTGTAATGACCCTTCTGGTTATTTCCACGTATACGTTTTCCTTGAACCGTTAGAGCTTGTTTGTAGCGGCCCCAAGTCACTTAAGGCTCGTCAGGACCGGTATTTCGGTGTCGGGTCCCTTTGTTTGATCGTAAGTTTCTTTGATAGATTTTCTGAACTTTGGGTCAAATGTCTCAGGAATTTTCTCTCAATATATAAAGAGTTAGAAGTCCCCCGAAATACCAAATCGAAGGTCTACGAGTCTAGTTTCCAACGCACAAAACGTCACGTCCAACTGATCTCGGAGTAAAAAGTTATGACTGTTTTACCGCGGACTGTCTGGCAGAAAACGGGTTACGTACCGGGTCGCGAACCGGGTCGGGTTAAACTCGATTTAAGCCTCAACTTCACGTTTTAAAATGCCATTTTAGTTCCGAAACAGTGATAAAACATAAGAGAGGATCCCGAGAGAATTCTTGAGTATCAAAATCGTGTGTTGGTGAATTACGAGCCTAGGCTTAAGAATTTTATTAGCATCGCGCGTATATTTGAAAATATTTTATTTAAAAGTTGAATTTGGTAAAAATTATATTATTATTACCTTTTCAAAATATTTTAAAGGTTTATGGAAAATATTTTTGATACGATACAATTGTATATGTATTTATTTTATAAAGTTTTTATACATTGTAATATTTTATCGGAGATAGTAAATTTAGCTATGTTGAAAATTATTATTATAATATAGTAGGTTTTGTTTGAAATAATTTTCTATGAATTAAGGTATATTTAAAATATTATATTTATTTTACCACGAATTTATGCAATACCCGAGTAGATATATATTGGGAAGTGAATATATGGGTTGCCACCTCCATTCCACGTGGAGGTGGAGGAAGTGGCCAGCAAGCTAAGGGTGAGAGGTGGCTGCCTAATGAACTATTGGTTGGCAGTACATATACATATGTATATTTTGCCCTTTAGCAAAAGGGATAGCTCCTGTACGCATAGGCATACCACTACTAAATGTTTTCTTTGTGCTTATGCACATATATACTTACAGATTGTTGAAAAGTTTTGATAGGAAGAAAATGTTTTCACATTTTATTTAATCTTCGAAAGAAAATCAATTATCGACGTCGAGTTATTCAAGCCCGAGTTCAAGTTTGATTTCGTTTCGGAGCTTCTTTTCGGAGAGGTTCGAGCTTGTCATCGGACGACAGGTAGGTTACGGTTTATTTTCCCTAGACTCCGCGTATATAGAATAAAATTGTATTAATGGGCATCCTTGGGTTGGTTTATTAGGTTGGTACCACAGACCTCGACCGCTTTATTCATGTCCGCCTACTTTTGTTCCTCCGTTGCTTGTAGTGTTTGCCGATATATTTTATTTACCCTTGCGGTCCTGTGAGGCCTTGTTGACTCTGGAACATAGAAAGTGGGATTTTGAGAATGTCCGTGAGTCTCGGGCATAGAAATATCCTTCTAGGCTGGTTATGCTTGCTGAGTAGTTGTGGGCCTGTGCAGGGTCGATAGGTTGACTGTGAGCTGCTGGGCAGCTATTGTGTGTGATTATACCATTTCTATGCATATAAAGAGGTTTTATCCATGTTTTACTATAGTTTTGGCTTCGGGCCTACCGGCACTATTTTCTAAACCTTGCATGGCCCGGGGGGCCCATTTTTTATGGAAATAATTTGGAAATGGTTTGATTTAACTTGTGAATATTTCTGGATAAAGGAAAGTAAAATTATGTTTAAAATCATCAGTTTTACGATTATCGCTAGACTCGGCAGGGCCGGGGTGCTAGTTGAGTTTTCTTGTTACTTGAGATGATTTTTAGCCTCGGTAGGACCGAGCACCTGAGATGACTTTTTACTGTTTAGACCCGATTATTCCCGGGCACCCTTGGAGGGGTTTTTGAGACATTTTCCTACTACTTTAGTCCTAGACAGGGTCTGGGTATTGCATATTCGAGACTGGGTCTCTATCCTGATACCAGACTTGCTTCCGGACGACATGTTCTGATACTGAGATTTAGTATGGGGTCTGGGACCTCCATGGACCTTGCCATCTGGGCCAGGGGCTACGGGCTGCGTGTGCCGGAGGAGGGGTATACGGTGGTGTAGAGGTATACGGGCAGTGTCCTTCCATGGAACCTACCTGCTGGGCCGGATCGGAGCCGGGGGAGGTACATACAGAGATACCATTTCACTGAGATCTTCATGCATCATATCATTCATTGTTTGAGGCTCCACCCTTGTTTGTTGTTTGTTGATTGTACGCTCCGGTAGTATGGGATGCCGGAGGGTTTGTTTTCACTTGTTTGTGTTCCTCGGTTGTATGGGCAGCCGGGGGACTGTAGGTAGACTTTTGCTATTTTACTTACAGAATTGTTCTCTATTATAAAAGTATGTTGATTGTTATGATTAGTTTGAGTTGATTCATGTCTCTGAGCATTTGCCTATCAATTCTCTTTCTCTCTTCTTCTACACTTGAGGTTACCGGTATACCGTTCATTTTGTAAACTTATTTTATTACACTGTTGTTGCAAAGGACCCCAGGTGCGTTGTTTCTTACTTCACCTGTGCCTATGGTGTGTATATTCTTCTTACTAGCCTCACATGTGGTTCTGTTGATTTCCCTCTGGGCTAGTTCATGTGTACCTTTCGTTGATTTCTATGACTGCTTGCTTCTATTCTTTCTATTACTGTGCTTTTATCTTATATGTGCCCAGTCAGCCTATGATACCTACTGGGTACCTTATGCTTCGCATTTGGTGCTCACCCCTACCCCCCTGCATCTTTGGGTATAGATCCTAGAGTGGGCCATCGCAGTTAGATCGCTGTGATTCGTGCTTGGAGATCTGTTGGGGACTACTTCAGACTGAGGGTAAGCTCTTGGCGATCGGAGCTTAGCTTTAGTTTAGCTTTTGCTTCTTGTACTCTATTACCATTCAGAGACATCTGTATATATTGTGTTGGATTATTTGCACTCCATGTATGTAGTTTGGGCTCTATACTATGATACCAGGTTTTGGGGTTTGGTTTAGTTTCCGCACATGTATATATTTATATCCCTGTTATCTATTTTCTTTGTCTTGTTCCCTTATTTGTTAGATAGTAGCCCATTACTAACTGTTCTGGGCTACGGAGATTGGTTCACCTACCGGGGGTTGTAGGTGCCATCATGACCGAGAAATCGGGTCGTGACACTAACTCTTTCTGCAAATAATGCAGGGAGTCCGTCTATAAACTTGGATTTCCAATGAGAGTTATTACACTCAGGTAATTCCATTACTCTTGATAAGAAAACATCTTTATACCATCTAAAAGACGTTAGAGTTTTACATCTAAGGTTTTGAAGCATAGTCCTAATGGTCTCACTATTATCTGACCATCTACCAGAAAAATGTTCTATTATAGTTAGGACCAATGTGTAGACTACATTTGGAATCATTCCACTTTCATCCTTCACAGCATTTAAAATAGCCATTCGTTGGGATTCTGAGAGATAATTATCCCACCATCCTTTTAATTGGCCAGTGAATCCAGCAATAATCATATTAGCTGTATCCTTTTCAGAATTCTTGTTGGCCTTGCAAATTGTACTATACATAAGAATTCTGTGTGCCAGAGTATAAATCTGTCTGTCAGTAAAACCATCAATATTCCATTCATAAATTTCTGTCCCACTAAAACTGTTGGAGACATAGTATTCTTGTTCTTCGAGAAGGATATCTTGAGGAGTCGGTCTAGGATAATAGTACATCCTTTGTACTGGTTTTCTAGCATGTTTTTCTGAGATTTTATTAATCTCATTTGGAGTATTCCTATCAGTGGCCTCATTTTCACTTAGTTGAAGAGGATTAATATTTAATCCTTCAAACCTTTCTTGAAGCAACCTTTCAATATTATCAAGCTTTGATAATTTAAAATCCTTAATGTCTGGAGGGGGTTGGATAGTAGGAGTAGCTTTCTCCTTCCCTCTATCAGGGATTTTGGACTTCTGCAATTCAGAACATAAATGACTAATTTTATCATGTAAAGAGAGAATATGTTCTCCTAAAATGCTCACATAAACATTCGCGTAGTTGTTTTGCCTTATTAACATTTTAACATGCTTAGATGTAATAAGAGCAGTATCATTTTCATCAAATAATTCTGCAAATGCAGTAAAATAAACAGTTTTATTATCTTTTTCAATTTGAAAAGATTGTTGAGGAGGAAGAAGAGACTTGGTAATTGTACCATCGGATAATTTATAATCTTGTTCTAACATGACGATATAGTTATAAACATATTTCGTCATGAACCATGGTACAAAAGCTATAGCTTTATTTACTTTAGAAAGATCCTTATAAAAGTCTTCTTGAAAATAAATTTGTTGCTTATTATTAAAATTCTTAAAAAACCATTTTCTAAATGATTCCCATTTGGGCTGGAAAAATTCATTTGAAATTTTCTTTCTTACCGGTGACCCCGGTCTAAAATCAATAGGTTCTGATTTATCCATTTAAACCATTTGGAAAGTCCATTTCGGACAAAGTAGGATCCATATCAAGGGTAACTATATGATTTTCAATTTTAATATTATCAACTCTTTTTCCCTCTCTCATAGAAGAGGTAGATACAAGAACCTGTAGTTACATCGAAGCGATCCTGATTCTCCCCTGGTATCAGAGCCATGTTATTAATAGTAGTAGATGGTGGTAGTCCAACACATCTTATTTTTATGAACATCCTTAAGAAGCACACTACTGTTAAGAACAGTAGAAAAGAAGAATATGATATGCCTCAACAATTGGATCTTCTTAATAAATGGACGATTCCTAAAATCCAACCCAAGGTTATATACCAAATGGGTACTTTTGAAAAAATAGGATTTAAACAAATTGTAAAAACCACAGAGGAAACTATTACGGTGGACTCTGATCATGGTACTTTTAGATTGTTGTCGGAAAGTGATTTTGCCCCTTATAGGGAAACTCATAGATTTATGCATATTGGTTTAGTACAAGTTGCCTTTAAGCCACTCACTTTGAGAGGTTTACCTGAGAGCTTTATAGCAGCTCTGAGAGATGGCAGAAATCAGAACTGGAAAAAATCCCTTATAGGGATGGTTCAAACCAGTTTAGCCTATGGCCCTGTTTATTTTAATGCCTACCCTAATTTGCAAATTTCTTTGAATGATGAGAATTCTCTGAATACTTTAATATTAAGCATAAAATTACATGGTTATGATTATTTGCCTGCTACTGAAGTTATATGTATCTGTTATAGGATTTACTATAAACCATTATACACTTTGAACCCTATGTGTAAAATCATGGATTTTAAAAATGAAACGATTCTTATAGAAACAAATTTTAGTAAGTCAAAAATTATAACTAGAAGGCCTATTAAATGGGATGAAATTAATTTTCTTAAAGAATGGGTGATTGAAGAGGCTGTTCCACCCAAAAATAATATAAATCCTGATATTTCTGACATTGAACAAACTCCTGATGGGACGGTAAGAATCAAATTCACTGATCAAAATTTGTTAATGAGTTATGCGGATAATATAGGCTTTCTTCCAGAATGTTTAGATCTAACTCATCTTATATATCTCCTGCTGATTATATTGTTGATATGCCCTCCAGAGCGTCTACTTCTCAGATTAGAGAAGAAGATAATTCTCGAGTATCTACCTCTTCTATGAGAGAGGGAAAAAGAGTTGATAATATTAAAATTGAAAATCATATAGTTACCCCTGATATGGATCCTACTTTGTCCGAAATGGACTTTCCAAATGGTTTAAATGGATAAATCAGAACCTATTGATTTTAGACCGGGGTCACCGGTAAGAAAGAAAATTTCAAATGAATTTTTCCAGCCCAAATGGGAATCATTTAGAAGATGGTTTTTTAAGAATTTTAATAATAAGCAACAAATTTATTTTCAAGAAGACTTTTATAAGGATCTTTCTAAAGTAAATAAAGCTATAGCTTTTGTACCATGGTTCATGACGAAATATGTTTATAACTATATCGCCATGTTAGAACAAGATTATAAATTATCTGATGGTACAATTACCAAGTCTCTTCTTCCTCCTCAACAATCTTTTCAAATTGAAAAAGATAATAAAACTGTTTATTTTACTGCATTTGCAGAATTATTTGATGAAAATGATATTGCTCTTATTACATCTAAGCATGTTAAAATGTTAATAAGGCAAAACAACTACACGAATGTTTATGTGAGCATTTTAGGAGAACATATTCTCTCTTTACATGATAAAATTAGTCATTTATGTTCTGAATTGCAGAAGTTCAAAATCCCTGATAGAGGAAAGGAGAAAGCTACTCCTACTATCCAACCCCCTCCAGACATTAAGGATTTTAAATTATCAAAGCTTGATAATATTGAAAGGTTGCTTCAAGAAAGGTTTGAAGGATTAAATATTAATCCTCTTCAACTAAGTGAAAATGAGGCAACGGATAGGAATACTCCAAATGAGATTAATAAAATCTCAGAAAAACATGCTAGAAAACCAGTACAAAGGATGTACTATTATCCTAGACCTACTCCCCAAGATATCCTTCTCGAAGAACAAGAATACTATGTCTCCAACAGTTTTAGTGGGACAGAAATTTATGAATGGAATATTGATGGTTTTACTGACAGACAGATTTATACTCTGGCACACAGAATTCTTATGTATAGTACAATTTGCAAGGCCAACAAGAATTCTGAAAAGGATACAGCTAATATGATTATTGCTGGATTCACTGGCCAATTAAAAGGATGGTGGGATAATTATCTCTCAGAATCCCAACGAATGGCTATTTTAAATGCTGTGAAGGATGAAAGTGGAATGATTCCAAATGTAGTCTACACATTGGTCCTAACTATAATAGAACATTTTTCTGGTAGATGGTCAGATAATAGTGAGACCATTAGGACTATGCTTCAAAACCTTAGATGCAAAACTCTAACGTCTTTTAGATGGTATAAAGATGTTTTCTTATCAAGAGTAATGGAATTACCCGAGTGTAATAACTCTCATTGGAAATCCAAGTTTATAGACGGACTCCCTGCATTATTTGCAGAGAGAGTTAGGAAAGCCCTTAGAGGAGACGGAGTGAGTATTAATTACGATGAGTATACCTATGGAAAACTTATAAGTGTTTGTACCCAAGAAGGTCTCTCTTTATGCAACGAGATCAAGTTGAATCAACAAATCAAGAGATATCACTTGAATGAGAAACAACAATTAGGAGAATTTTGTGAACAATTTGCTATTGATATGCCTGAATCCTCTAGAAAGTCTAATAGACATAGAGGAAAAAGATATTATAAGGAAAAGCCTTATAGGCAGCACAGGAAAAAGAAACGCTTAGACAAGCGTGAAAAGAGAAAAATGGATTATAAAGGAAAAAAGGAGTTTTATAAGAATTATAGACCAAATGCTTGCCACAAATGTGGTAGAATAGGACATTATGCGAGAGATTGTAAGGTTAAAGATAAGATCAAAAGTCTTGACCTAGAAGATAATATAAAGGATTCTTTATATAAAATCCTCCTTAACTCTTCTCCGGAAAATTCGAGCCAAAACAATAGTGATGGAGAAGAATTCTCTACAAGTGAAGACCTAAAGGTTCTTCATGAAGAGGACTACATGACCACTTCAGAGGAAGAATGTACGTCTTGCCAGATTGGCCAACCTTGTGATAATAAAGATAAGGATGAATTCTATCAGTTATATTCTCAGTTCAAAGATTTAAATATTAATGTCATCAATAATGATAATTGGATGGAAATTCTCAAGATGATTGATGATCCAACGCTGAGGTCACAAATTATTGACAAAATTGGTAATACTAGTACTTCCACTGGTAATACTAGTATTCCTAAAAATAATACCTCCCATCATAATGCTTATACCATGGCAGAAGTAAAGAGACAGTTAAACCTTAGGTCTCAAAGGGATCATATCCCCACTACCATTCAAGACTTGATGGAAGAGATTAATAATCTCAAAAAAGAAATATCTTCTCTAAAGGAACATAATATGGTTCTAGATGAGAGAATTAGTCATATAGAAAATAAAGGTAATGGGAAAAAGGTTATGGTTGATGATGACCTCCCTGACATCCCTGGAGATAATTTTCCTGATATCTCCAGTGAATTTACAAGTAATAAGAATTTATTCTTAGAAACTATCGAGCTAATTACAGCTCATAAACCTTTGGCAAAAATAACGCTTTTTATTGATTATAACTTAAAAAAAGATTTTGTTGCTCTTATTGATAGCGGAGCTGATTTAAATTATATTCAGGAAGGATTAATTCCATCAAAATAATTTAAAAAAACTACTCATAGTCTTCGAAATGCTAGTGGTCATAAAATGGATATTGAATATAAGATTCCTAAAGCATATATTTGTATAAATAATATATGTACGCCTGAAAGTTTTGTTTTAAGAAAAAACATTTCTAACGAAATTATTTTAGGAATGCCTTTTTTCTGGCATATTTATCCCATAACTCTCTGGGATGAAACTAGAATAACAGGCACTTTTGAGGGAAGAAAAATGAGAATAGATTTTATATCTCAACCATTCTCAAAATTCGTTAATGAAGTTAAAGACATGATTTCTCTAAAAAATAAACAAATCGACTTTCTTAAGAATGAGATTTGTAGTCTTACTATAGAAGAGACTTTACAAAATCCTAAGATCCAAGGGAAAAATTGAAATTTTAAAGAATCAATTCTCCCTACAGATATGTGGAGACCACCCAAATGTGTTTTGGGAGAGAAAAAAACATGTGGTAAGTCTTCCTTATGAGGAAGAATTTTCTGAGGATAATATTCTCACTAAGGCAAGACCTTGCCAAATGAATTCAGAATATTTGGATTTATGTAAAAAAGAGATTGATACTCTTCTTCAAAAGGGATTAATAAGACCCTCAAAATCTCCATGGTCTTGCACTGCTTTCTATGTTAATAAACACACAGAACAAGAGAGAGGAGTGCCCAGATTGGTCATAAATTACAAACCTCTAAATAAAGTTTTGAAATGGATTAGATATCCTATTCCTAATAAAAAAGATTTATTAGATAGACTTCATGAAGCTATAATATTTTCAAAATTTGATTTAAAATCAGGTTATTGGCAAATTCAAATTTTTGAAAAAGATAAATATAAGACAGCCTTTAACGTCCCAATGGGACAATATGAGTGGAATGTTATGCCGTTTGGGTTAAAAAATGCCCCTTCCGAATTTCAAAAAATAATGAATGATATTTTTAACCCTTTTAGCAATTTTATCATTGTTTATATAGATGATATTTTGGTATTCTCAAAAACCTTAGAAATGCATTTTAAGCATCTTGACTTATTCAAGAAAATTATAATCCAAAATGGTTTGGTTATATCTAGACCAAAAATGCATATTTTCCAAACCAATGTTAGATTCTTGGGTCATAATATTGAGAAAGGAAAAATTATTCCAATTCAGAGAAGTATTGAGTTTGCGTCTAAATTTCCTGACGTCATTACTGAAAAACTCAGCTTCAACGTTTCTTAGGAAGTTTAAATTACATTTCTCCTTTTATAAAGGATTTAGCTAAAGACACAGCCATATTATATGACAGGTTAAAGAAAAGCCCTAAAGTTTGGACTGATGATCATACAAAAGCAGTTAAGCATATTAAGGCAAAGGTTAATAACCTACCATGTCTCACTTTGGCTAATCCAAATTGGCAAAAGATAGTGGAGACAGATGCCTCTGATATTGGTTATGGGGAAATTTTAAAACAAATTTCTCCAGCTGAAAAACAAGAATATCTTATACAATTTTATTCAGGGAAATGGAATAATAGTCAAAACAATTATGCTACTGTAGCTAAAGAAATTCTAGCTATAGTCAAAAGTGTTTTAAAATTCCAAGGAGATTTATATAATCAAAAGTTTATCATAAAAACCGATTGTCAAACAGCTAAATTCATCTTTAATAAAGATGTAAAGCATGATGTTTCTAAACAAATATTTGCAAGATGGCAAGCCTTATTAGCACCATTTGATTTTGAGATACATTATAAGAAGGGAATAAATAATAGTCTTCCCGATATCCTTACTAGAGAATATTTGAGTTAATAATTCTTTGTTTTCTGAATACAGGATAATGCGGCCATCGGGAAATTCTTCCTCTAATAGAGGAAGAGGAAGAGGAAGAACATCCATGAGCAGAGATAATATTATTCTGGCTCAATTTGGAAACCAAAGGCTAATAGCCTCAAACATTGCAGGTACCTCTACAGGTACTTCTACAGGTATCTCGAGAATTAGTACCGAACACCCGATGTATAGAGAATTCATGAATTTTATACAATCAAGGAACAATGCACCACCATCATATTCAGCTATCGTCAATGAAGAAGTGGGTGAAAATATTGAGATATACGATAAAAATGAAAAAGATGAAGTAATACTTCTTCTAGAGCCAAGGGATTTACAATGGAGAGATGATCCTTGGGAAATCATGTCAAGATATTTTGATACGACATCATATATTGTCCCGACATATAAATATAGAATGCATTATGAGATTATACTCTCATCTATTGGGTCTGCTGAATTCCAGCATTTTTCCCCAGCAAATACAAGAAAAGTTTATAACTTTTCAAAAATTATTATAAAAAAGATATTCACCCCAGAAGAATGGGGAATCAGTACGATGAAGGAAAAAGAATATACCCATCCAGAACAGAGAATAGCTGTTAAGTTTAATTACTGGGATTATATTGAAAGCTTTAATAAAGCCTTATTATATGAAAATGCTAATAAGAAGCATTCATGGTTCATTAAAATATGTTCAAATGTATTCAGACAACATATACCAAATTGGTTTTGTCAGTGGTGGACTTTATATGGCCCAACCTTGAATATCCTTCCAGAGGATTATACAAAATTATATGTTGAATGGGTTGATGTTTCTCCCAAAATAATAAGACTACAACAAGAAGACATATATTTTAAGGGAATATCCTTGATGTATTTCTTTATAGAATTTTCTATCCCATGGATAATGAAATGGACCATAGAAGTTCATACAAATGAAGAAGGGTTTCCTTGCTTAAAAAGGAAGTTTCATACAAAATTTTGGAGTAAATTACTCCAAAAAGATATGGAGGGAAAACTTCATGGACGTGAGATAATAGACTCAATTAATGTGGCCATTGAGACTAGCAGAAACCAAACAAAAGTTATACAAGAAAAGGATGATATTAGTCCTTTTAAACATATAACCAGAAAATTGCAGATGAAACAAGGGACTATTTCTAAATCGGAACTCCTTGCATCATATATGGAAGAAGTTAAAAATGATTTAGCAAAAAATATGGGTATAGAATTCTCAGATAATATATCCATGGCCACTTCTAATGAAGAAGACAACTGTATAGCAGGAGAATCTCAGAGTATTCATAGCACAGAAGAAATGGACATTGAAATGTTTTTACAACAGTTCAAGAACCAGATAGAAGAATCTTCCAGCTCGGATAAAGGAAAGCAGATTGCTAAAGAGTAGAGGACAAGACGTCAGATGTCAACTTTATTAAAGTTGAAATTATTTGAATTATTGTAACTTTTACAAAGTAAATGACCCCAGGTCCAATAATGTAATATGACGTAAGCACTTACGTCATGAAGTTTAAATTTTTCTGTCAATCCCTTCTATAAAAGGGTTACTAATTGTATATAGAAGGCAAGCTTCAGCCAACCCTTCAGATATTACTCTCTCTGTATTTCCATAGTACTGAAATAAAATTATTGTGCATAGTTTAAAGAATCACTGGTCTTTACCTAAGGTATTTATCTTTTCCAATCTTTAACTTCAATCGTTTTAAGATTTTGTAGCCTAAATGATAGGCTAAACAACTCGTGTTGGACTAACCGCAACTGCAACTATTAAGACATGGTGAGAAAAAGACTGTTCCGATGTCTCTAAGGTCGATCTAGTATAGTCAAGGGATAGAAAGAACTTAGCTTAGTCGGGAGTTCCTGGTTAGGCCCATGTCAGCCATGTGGAGGCATTTATTTGGGCTAGATTGGAACCGTAAAAGTTCTTTGTATTCCCAGATTATATGAGTCGTAAAAGAACCTGTAGTTACATCAGAGCGATCCTGATTCTCCCCTGGTATCAGAGCCATGTTATTAATAGTAGTAGATGGTGGTAGTCCAACACATCTTATTTTTATGAACATCCTTAAGAAGCACACTAATTCTCGAGATACCTGTAGAAGTACCTGTAGAGGTACCTGCAATGTTTGAGGCTATTAGCCTCTGGTTTCCAAATTGAGCCAGAATAATATTATCTCTGCTCATGAATGTTCTTCCTCTTCCTCTTCCTCTATTAGAGGAAGAATTTCTTGATGGCCGCATTATCCTGTATTCAGAAAACAAAGAATTATTAACTCAAATATTCTCTAGTAAGGAAATCGGGAAGACTATTATCTATTCCCTTCTTATAATGTATCTCAAAATCAAATGGTGCTAATAAGGCTTGCCATCTTGCAAACATTTGTTTAGAAACATCAGGCTTTACATTTTTATTAAAGATGAATTTAGCTGTTTGACAATCGGTTTTTATGATAAACTTTTAATTATATAAATCTCCTTGGAATTTTAAAACACTTTTGACTATAGCTAGAATTTCTTTGACTACAGTAGCATAGTTTTTTTGACTATTATTCCATTTTCCTGAATAAAATTGTATAAGATATTCTTGTTTTTCAGCTGGAGAAATTTGTTTTAAAATTCCCCCATAACCAATATCAGAGGCATCTGTCTCCACTATCTTTTGCCAATTTGGATTAGCCAAAGTGAGACATGGTAGGTTATTAACCTTTGCCTTAATATGCTTAACTGCTTTTGTATGATCATCAGTCCAAGCTTTAGGGCTTTTCTTTAACCTGTCATATAATATGGCTGTGTCTTTAGCTAAATCCTTTATAAAAGGAGAAATGTAATTTAAACTTCCTAAGAAACGTTGAAGCTGAGTTTTATCAGTAATGACGTCAGGAAATTTAGACGCAAACTCAATACTTCTCTGAATTGGAATAATTATTCCTTTCTCAATATTATGACCCAAGAATCTAACATTGGTTTGGAAAATATGCATTTTTGGTCTAGATATAACCAAACCATTTTGGATTATAATTTTCTTGAATAAGTCAAGATGCTTAAAATGCATTTCTAAGGTTTTTGAGAATACCAAAATATCATCTATATAAACAATGATAAAATTGCTAAAAGTGTTAAAAATATCATTCATTATTTTTTGAAATTCGGAAGGGGCATTTTTTAACCCAAACGGCATAACATTCCACTCATATTGTCCCATTGGGACGTTAAAGGATGTCTTATATTTATCTTTTTCAGAAATTTGAATTTGCCAATAACCTGATTTTAAATCAAATTTTGAAAATATTATAGCTTCATGAAGTCTATCTAATAAATCTTTTTTATTAGGAATAGGATATCTAATCCATTTCAAAACTTTATTTAGAGGTTTGTAATTTATGACCAATCTGGGCACTCCTCTCTCTTGTTCTGTGTGTTTATTAACATAGAAAGCAGTGCAAGACCATGGAGATTTTGAGGGTCTTATTAATCCCTTTTGAAGAAGAGTATTAATCTCTTTTTTACATAAATCCAAATATTCTGAATTCATTTGGCAAGGTCTTGCCTTAGTAAGAATATTATCCTCAGAAAATTCTTCCTCATAAGGAAGACTTACCACATGTTTTTTTCTCTCCCAAAACACATTTGGGTGGTCTCCACATATCTGTAGGGAGAATTGATTCTTTAAAATTTCAATTTTTCCCTTGGATCTTAGGATTTTGTAAAGTCTCTTCTATAGTAAGACTACAAATCTCATTCTTAAGAAAGTCGATTTGTTTATTTTTTAGAGAAATCATGTCTTTAACCTCATTAACGAATTTTGAGAATGGTTGAGATATAAAATTTATTCTCATTTTTCTTCCTTCAAAAGTGCCTGTTATTCCAGTTTCATCCCAGAGAGTTATGGGATAAATATGCCAGAAAAAAGGCATTCCTAAAATAATTTCGTTAGAAATGTTTTTTATTAAAACAAAACTTTCAGGCATACATATATTATTTATACAAATATATGCTTTAGGAATCTTATATTCAATATCCATTTTATGACCACTAGCATTTCGAAGACTATGAGTAGTTTTTTTAAAATATTTTGATGGAATTAATCCTTCCTGAATACAATTTAAATCAGCTCCGCTATCAATAAGAGCAACAAAATCTTTTTTTAAGTTATAATCAATAAAAAGCGTTATTTTTGCCAAAGGTTTATGAGCTGTAATTAGCTCGATAGTTTCTAAGAATAAATTCTTATTACTTGTAAATTCACTGGAGATATCAGGAAAATTATCTCCAGGGATGTCAGGGAGGTCATCATCAACTATAACCTTTTTCCCACTACCTTTATTTTCTATATGATTAATTCTCTCATCTAGAACCATATTATGATCCTTCAGAGAAGATATTTCTTTTTTGAGATTATTAATCTCTACCATCAAGTCTTGAATGGTAGTGGGGATATGATCCCTTTGAGACCTAAGTGTCACGACCCGATTTCTCGGTCATGATGGCACCTACAACCCCCGGTAGGTGAACCAATCCCTGTAGCCCAGAACAGTTAGTAATGGGCTACTATCCAACAAATAAGAGAACAAGACGAATAAAATAGATAATAGGTATATAAATATATACATATGCGGAAACTAAACCAAACCCCAAGATCTGGTATCATAGTACAGAGCCAAACTACATACATGGAGTGCAAAATAAACCAAAACTATATATACAAATGTCTCTGAATGGTAATAGAGTACATGAAGCAAAAGATAAACTAAAGCTAAGCTCCGATCACCAAGAGCTCACGCTCAGCCTGAAGTAGTCCTCAACAGATCTCCAAGCACGAATCGCAGCGATCTAACAGCGATGGCCCACGCTAGGATCTGCACCCAAAGATGCAGGGGGTAGGGGTGAGCACCAAATGCGAAGCATAAGGTACCCAGTAGGTATCATAGGCCGACTGGGCACATATAAGATAAAAGAGCAGTAATAGACAGAATAGAAGCAATCAGTCACAGAAATCAACGAAAGGTACACAGGAACTAGCCCAGAGGGAAACCAACAGAACCACATATGAGGCTAGTAAGCAGAATATACACACCAAAGGCACAGGTGAAAGTAAGAAATAACGCACCTGGGGTCCTTGCAATAACAGTGTATATAAAATAAGTTTACGAAATGGACGGTATACCGGTAACCTCAAGTGTAAGAAGAAGAGAGAACGAGTCAATAGGCATGCTCAGAGACATGAATCAAACTCAACTAATCACACCAATCTCATACTTATCCATAATAGAGAACAATTCTATAAGTAAAAGCAAAAGTCTACCTACAGTCCCTCGGCCGCCCATACAACCGAGGAACACAAACAAGTGAAAACAAACCCTCCGGCATCCCATACTACCGGAGCGTACAATCAGCAACAGCAACAAGGGTGGAACTCGAACCCATGAATGATATGATGCATGAAGATCTCAAGTGCCATAGTATCTCTGTATGTACCTCCTCCGGCGCCGATCCGGCCCAGCAGGTAGGTTCCATGGAAGGACTCTGCCCGTATACCTCTACTCCCCCGTATACCCCTCTTTCGGCACACGCAGCCCGTAGCCCCTGGCCCGGATAGCAAGGTCCATGGAGCTCCCAGACCCCATACTCAAACTCAGTATCAGAACATGTATCAAGATAGAGACCCAGTCTCGATATCAAGATAGAGACCCAGTCTCGAATATGCATGCCCAGACCCTGTCCAGGACTAAAAATAGTAGGAAAATATCTCAAAAACCCCTCCAAGGGTGCCCGGGCGTAGCCAGGTCTAAACAGTAAAAAGTCATATCAGGTGCTCGGTCCAACCGAGGCTAAAATCATCTCAAGTAACAAGAAAACTCAACTAGCACCCCGGCCCTGCCGAGTCTAGCGATAATCATAAAACTGATGATTTTAAACATAATTTTACTTTCTTGCCCAAAATCTCCACAAGTGAAATCAACCATTTCCAAATCATTTCCATCAAAAACGGGCCCCCGGGCCATGCAAGGTTTAGAAAATAGTGCCAGTAGGCCCGAAGCCAAAACCACAGTAAAACATGGATAAAACCTCTTTATATGCATGGAAATGGTATGATCACACACAATAGCTGCCCCGCAGCTCAAAATCAACCTATCGACCCTGCACAGGCCCACAGCTACTCAGCAAGCATAACCAGCCTAGAAGGATAATTCTATGCCCGGGACTCGCGAACATTCCCAAAATCCCACCTTCTATGTTCCAGAGTCAACAAGGCCTCACAGGACCGCAAGGGTAAATAAATAAAATATATCGACAAATACTACAAACAACGGAGGAATAAAATTAGGCGGACATGAATAAAGCGGCCAAGGTCTGTGGTACCAACCTAATAAACCAACCCAAGGATGTCCATTAATACAATTTTATTCTATATATACGGAGTCTAGGGAAATTAAACCGTAACCTACCTGTCGTCCGACGACAAGCTGCTGGAACAACGATGTCCAAGCTCGAACCACTCCGAGAAAATCCAAAACTAAATCGGAATCGGAATCGAATTTGGGACGGAATAACTTGACGTAGATAATTAATTTTCTACAACCAAATTAATATAACCATGACATTAATTTGGTTCCACCAACCCAAAAGTTCCAATGCTTTCAGTGAACTAGAGAGCAATATATATAGAAATGTATTGTGAGTTAGGCACAATTGCCTTAAGTTGGCAGCAACATACATTTTAATGTAATCAACATGCTGCCACCTCTAAATATACTAGTGCTGCCTTCACCTTCCACTTACACGTGGGGGTGGAGGTGGCAACCAATTTTCCTCCGTTAGGTATATATTCGGGTATTGTATAAATTCGTGGTAAAATAAATATAGTATTTTAAATATACCATAATTATTAGAAAATCATTTCCAATAAAACCTACTATATTATAATAATAAATTTTAACATAACTAAATTTTACTATCTCCGTTAAAATATTACGGAGTATAAAAACCTTATAAAATAAATACGTATACACTTATATCGTATCAAATATATTTTTCATAAACCTTTAAAATATTTTGAAAAGGCAATAATAATATAGTTTTTACCAAATTCGACTTTTAAATACATATTTCAAATATACGTGCGAGGCTAAAAGTTCTTAAGTTTAGGCTCGTAATTCGCCTACGCACGATTTTGATATTCAAGAATTCTCTCGGGATCCTCCCTTATATTTTATCACTGTTTCGGAACTGAAAGGGCATTTTAAAACGTGACGTCGAGGCTTAAATCGCGTTTCACCCGACCCGGTTCGCGACCCGGTTCGCAACCCATTTTCTGCCAGACAGTCCGCGGTAAAACAGTCATAACTCTTTACTCCGAGATCCGTTGGACGTGCGGTTTTGTGCGTTGGAAACTAGACTCGTAGACCTTCAATTTGGTATTTTGGGGGACTTCTAACTCTTTATATATTGGGAGAAAAGCCGAGACATTTGACCCAAAGTTCAGGAAATTTGTTAAAGGTCTTACGATATCTTTTGTCGATTTGCTTGACTTCAAACTTAAACGTGAAAATGACCGGAAGGGTCATTACATCATCCACTACTAAAAAGGGCTTTCGTCCTCGAAAGTCAAGGTCAAGGGGGTACCTGAAGGCTAAAATAGCTGCGGATACTGATCCCGCATATCTCTCTCGGTCTCCCAGGTAGCCTCCTCGACTGGACGGTGCCTCCACTGAACTTTAACAACCGGGATCTCTCGAGACCTCAATCTCCTGACATCTCTGGCCAAAATAGCTGACGGCTCCTCAACAAAGGCTAAACCCTCATCCAACTGAACTGAATCCCACTGCAACACATGAGACTCATCTGGGATATACCAACGCAGCATCGAAACATGAAACACAGGATGTATAGCTGAAAACATCGGAGGTAAGGCTAACTGATAGGCAACGCTACCGACCCTCTGAAGAATCTCAAACGGCCCAATGTACCTGGGGCTAAGCTTGCCCCACCTACCAAATCTCATCACGCCCTTCATGGGCGATACACGGAGAAACACCAAGTCACCGACACTAAACTCCAAGGCACGAAGCCTACAATCAGCATAACTCTTCTGCCTGCTCTGAGCTGCCCGAAGTCTGTCCTGAATCACACGGACTCGGTCTAAGGAATCTCGAAGCAAATCTGTGCTCTGTGGCCCAGTACTAAAACCATCAAACCAACCTACCGGTGATCTGCAACGCCTGCCATACAAAGCCTCAAAAGGTGCCATGCCGATACTCGAATGGAAACTATTATTATAAGCAAACTCTGCCAAGGGAACAACCTGATCCCATGAACCTCCAAAGTCGAGAACACAGGCCCGAAGCATGTCCTCCAGGACCTGAATGGTCCTCTCGGACTGGCCATCCGTCTGAGGGTGGAAAGCGGTGCTAAGATGAACCTCTGTACCCAAATCTCGCTGAATAGCCCTCCAGAACTGAGATGTAAACTGAGTGCCACGGTCTGAAATGATAGAAGCTGGGACCCCGTGCAACCGAACAATCTCACGAAGGTAGATCTGAGCTAACTTCTCTGCACCATAAGAAGTCTGTACCGGCAAGAAATGTGCTGACTTGGTCAGCCTATCAACAATCACCCATATGGAATCAAACCCACGAGAAGTACGGGGCAAACCAACCACGAAGTCCATAGTAATCCCTTCCCACTTCTATTCAGGAATGGGAAGTCGCTGCATCAAACCACCAGGTCTCATATGCTCGAACTTGACCTGCTGACAGTTTAAGCACCGAGATACAAACTCCGCTATATCCCGCTTCATACCACTCCACCAGTAAAGCTGCCTCAAGTCTCTATACATCTTTGTTGTGCCAGGGTGGAATGGAGTACTAGTATCAGTGCCTCACGA